>VDFB02029353.1:0-27059 GCA_007258455.2 Sequoia sempervirens | reverse complement strand
CCATTGTCATTCTATCCTAGCTTCGCATTCTTGTTATATCCCCAATTATTCATGAGCTACAAGCCTTTGTTATCATCTTCCATGGGAAGAATAGGGATAGGTCTTTCATCTTGATAGAGGAGTTTAGAGATATCTTCTTCATTGATATCTTCCTGGTTCAAATCCCCCCACTTGGTGAAGGTAGTAGCTGCCATCTTGATTGTTTCAGGTTCTTTGGTGCTAGATTTGGGTTTCCCATGAGAATGGGGAGAAATAGGTAACTCTCCTAAGACAAAGGTGTCTTTCAATAGCTTGTAGTTCCCACAACCATGATCTTGGATTATGGCTTTAATGTCGGGTATACTCTATGCAATAGATTTTTTTTTCTTGTGAGGTAGATGCAAGGGATGATGGGTCAAAAAATAAGGTAGATGGTGTAGGCCCTTCGTCATTCTTAGGTATTTGGGGATGAATATTTTTGCAATGGTAAAAAGGCTCAAGATCTCCATGGATGGTGATTTCTCTACCTTCAAAAGGAAACTTCACACATTGATGATAGGTTGAGGCTATAGCTTTTAAAGCATGGCCATGGTTGACCAAGCAAGATGTTATAGGGAAGATCAAGATCAAGAACTTGGAATGTAGTTTCTACAATGAGAGGGCCTACTTGGATGGGAATTGCAATGATTCCTTGTGATACCCATTCTTGGTCATCATATTTCCTAATGGTGTTACTCTTTGTCCTTTCAATAGTATCTTTTGAATAGCCCAAATTTTATTAGCTAAAGGGAGCAAATGTTCAATCCAACACCTCCATCTACTAAGACTTTTTAACCTTGTTCTTATGAATGATAACCTCAAGGTGTAAAGCACAATTATGAGATGGTAGTGATGGCAAGTGTTGCTCGAAGGTCAAAATATGATTAGTGATATGGCCTACCATAGCTTGAAACAAATCAATATCAATATCCTCGAGAATGGATGACTCTGATAAATATTTTTCCAAGATTTCCCTATGTGCAGGTGATAGCCTCAATAGTTCTAGAATTGATATCTATGTGGGGATCTTTTTGACTCCCTAGATTTCCCTAGATTGGGGTGGGACTCCTTGGATGCTGACTTTACCATGTCATGTGGTGACTCCACACTTCGCACTATGCCCTTTGATGGTGAGGAAAGTGATGATGCTATCATAGGAAGCAACTACATTGGAATAGGTAGGTTGCACGCTTGTGTAATATTTAGCTTTTCCCGTGTTGTTTGCTTTGTTATGATCTAGCATAGGGTTCTTGTATATCTTAAGATCCCGGTTCCCATATGGTACCTCAATATATATGGTGTCAGTCATTCTCTATGAGGTCTTGGATAACATTTTTGAGCCTCATGTATTTTGTTGTTTTGTGTCATTTGATCTTGTGAAAATCACAAAGGTCCTTCTCATTATATCAAGATGGTTTCTCTTGTGGTTCTTGGTAGTTTTCAAAGTTTGGAAGTGTGATCAGATTTGACTCTACCAACTTTTTCATGATAGTTTCGAAGGGTTCAGATAGTTGTGTGTACTTGCATTTAGGGTAGTTGTTCTTGTTAGGGGTTCGCCTTTGTGTTTCAATATTGTTGATTTGATTGTTTTGAAGAGGTGTTATTTGTTGCATAGTTGGTTGGATGTTAGCAACTTGATTGTTGTTTGGTCTAGGAGAACTTAGGATTACCTTAGCATCTACCATACCATCATTTGTTACATTCTTGTTCTTAGCCCAAACACGGGGCTTGTCATTTGAACTAGTTGATGGGAGGTTGTCTTTGTAAGCTTGAGTATTTCCCTATGAGATTAGAGCCTTCTCAATGTTAAGGGATCTAGGGGAAAGCTCGTCATATGATGTGATGCACTACATTTTCAAGTGGAAGGATAGATCTGGATCTAGATTGGTGACAATGATTCCCACTTGTTGCTCATCGAGAAGAGGCCACTTGCTCTTACTAGCTCTCTATCTCCACCGTTGTAAGAAATTAGTGAAATTTTCTCCTTTGTTTTGTCTAAGAGTGTAGAATTCCTCTAGACTAATATCCACGTCAAGATTAAAGGAGAAATGATCGATGAATTTATTAGTTATTTCTTGAAAAAAATTGATACTGAGAGGCAGATGAGAAAACTAATCCATAGCAAGACCTATTAAAATTCGAGGGAAGAGGCACATTAGATATGAATCATTGTAAGCCACCTCCATGCACATGATGTTAAATTATTTGATATGCTCCACGGGACTTCCTCTCCCTTTATACTCATCAAATTTGGGTATTTCAAAACCAGGAGGGAATGGTACCATTGTGATGTTTCAATTGAATGGATATGAACACAAGTTCTTTGTATGGGGATTCTTTTCCTTTCCCATGTGAAGGTCCTACATTTCTTGTGAGAGCACCTTAAATTGTGATGCTAGATCATCTTGCGGGTTGGGTGGAGGAACATATGGTGGGATGATAGATGAATTGTATGGGGTGTATGGTGGTGTGAGATTTGGTGAAAGTGATTGGGGTATTGATGTATATGTTCCTAATACATTTGGATTGATGATGTTAGATTGAGGATTATAATAGAAACTTTGTTGTTGTTGTTGGGCATACTATTGAGCTAGTAAGGCTTTTTGTTGAGATTTTTGTTGTTGTTGCACCACTAGGGCTTGCTATTGGGCCTGTTGTTGTTATTGTGCTGCTAAAGTTGTTTGATGGGCTTGATGTTGTTGTTGTTGTTGATGTGATAGGGCTACTTGTTGTGCTTCTAAGGCTTCTTGATGTTTTTTTTGTTGTGCTAAGGCTACTTGTTGTGCTACTAAGGCTGCTTGTTGTTGTTGGTGTGTTAAATCTTCTTGTGCTACTAGGTCTTGTTGATAGGCTTGTGTGCTTTCTATAAGGCTAAGGCGTGCACTTGCAATGAGGGATTAGGTGGTTATTGGGACATCATTGAAGGATTATGGATATTGATGTTTTGAGTGGGCAATGGATTGGTGATGAGATGTTGGGGATTCCCTTGGTTCAACATTCCTTGTAAGATAGTAGATTGGGGTGGAGGAATTTATGTTTGAGATCCTGTTTGATTTGGCATAGTAAAGGGGACTGTGAGAAAATATGAGGATGGTGCCATTAGATTATGAAAATGAAAATGACACACAAGGACCTTGATTCCATTGATTAAAAATGTTTCCTTGTCCCATGTCTTGAGGATTTCCTTGTGTTAGGGATGTAGATAATGTATTACCTATGTTGACAGGATTTGTTACCAAGGGATTACTTTGAGATGGGTTGATAATGGATGTTGTGGATGTATTTTTTGAAACCAATGGTATGGATGAACCAATTGGAGGATTGGGTAAGGATGTCCCTATTTTCTTTAAGGGTTGACTCTGTGGTATGCTATTGATATACCCTTGCGTGTTGTTTTGAGATACTTGATCCGCACTGCTTTGCGTGATGGTAGGAATACTTGTGGTACTCATGGGTATGGATGAAGAAGGATGTCCCTGATATGTGGAAGTTATGGTGGAGTAATGAAGGTCAAAAGGTGTGTATAGGTTTTTAGGATCTTTGGGAATGGGAGGAACACTGAAGGTAGGTGTCCAAGTGGTTTTTTAAGATGGGGGATTGGTTTCAAGTGTTCCCACAAGTGTGTTGTTTTCAAATGAAAGAGCATGGCCAAAGTCTTGAGAAAGGCTTGTTGCAATATTGGGAATGTAGGTTTGATTTAGCCCTAATGATGGAGTTGCAGAGCCCTGTATCAAATTTTGTGCAAAAAATGATGAGGAGGTAGGAGCTACATTTTCAAAGGCTTGATGTTCCATGAGTTATTCCCTAGTGATTTCAAATGGATTGTTTGTGATATATTCTATCTCATATGGTCCTGATGGGGATGAAGGTTGTTGCAATGGTGTAACTTGATTTCTTGAATCAAATTCTAAAGGATTTGGATCATTTGAGGTAAATTTAACTTTTTCTTTCTCCATGATTCCCTTGTGTTGCGATCTAGTCTTTACCATAAATTTTGTGTCACATTTGGGAGAGTTTCATTGTGATTTGTGATGTTTGAACTCTCTAGTTGTCTCAAATATAGGTAAAAGGGATGCTCTAAGTCTTTTGGGAGTAATGATGATAATAGTGGATGAAAAGATGGGTGATGTGGGAGAGTGATCTTTGCCAACATTTTGGGACAATACTTTTGACTTGAGTTTGATGTTTTGATGTCAGGATAAAGGATGTTGATGAACTTGTAAATATTTAGGGTAGACTCATGACCTTCAAGATGAACTAGTCCAAGGATGGTAACTAACTCCACTAAATTCATGGAAAAGGATAAATCTCACATACAAAATAGAAAAGTTAGGGGGTTGGTTTGATAGATGTTTAAGTCACAAAGTGTTGGTGTATTGAAATTTTTTGCAAAGATATGTGAAGTGGAGGATGAAATTTTGATGAAGGGGTAGATGAGATGTTTGACCCAATGTTGACTTAAGGTGAACCTTTGTTTAACAAGACCAAGGTAGTGAAAATGATGCTAGACCTCTTAAGTTTTCAAATCCTAAAGAGTATGGATATGGGTATGTAAATCTGTTTGGTTCCTCCTAGATCAAGCATAATGGTTTCTTAACAAGAGGTTGTGATTGTGATAAAGTATTAAGGCCCACTTCCTACTGAATCTGGAATTATGATACCTACGTCTATAATGGTGACCTGTGGATCTTCCCCTATGGATTTTGATTTTGTGATAGATCATTTAGGGGAGTTTAAGATCATGATTATGTGAGAAATTGGAAACATTAGAAAAAATTAGGATTCTGACAGTAATAGAAGGAATGCAAGTTTGGATTGTGTCTTGAAGCATGTTTGTAAAAGTTCTATACCAACCTAGTTCTAGTTTTGTGAAGTTCCCAACGGTGTTTCTTGAGAGATTTTGGACTAATATATCTAAGTCTAAAATGAAAACTTGTAGACCTTACTTTAGGGATCCTGACTTTACGTGAGATCATTTAGAAACAGTTTAAGTTTATGGAAGAAAGGAAGATATTTATTACCACATAGGTGGTCGTAATGTGGGCCTTCCAGCCTCAATATTAGCTTGTTTCTCTTCTTCGTCTAAAATGGTTGTTGTGTTTCTCCATTGGGTATTTGTTTCTTTTGTTTCAAAATTGAAGCTTCTCAAACTACTAATGAGATCAGTTTGTTCTCTATTAATGAGTTCAAAGTTTGGTTGAATTATAGCACTTGGAAGATCAGGTTGTTCAACAGGAGCAATCCATCTCCAAATAGTCATGTGGGGTTCATTTGTCAATTTATATTTCTTAATGAGTTTATTTTACCACAAACACTTGTCTTGATTAAGTTTTCAAACTAAATGTTTATATCCAAAACATCATAACTTTCGCAATGTCCATTTCATGAAAATCATGAGGTTGAATCCATAATTTTCTATGTTGTCTTTGGAAAATATGGATTTGAGATATAAGTCAAGATATTTAGAAATCTCTAAGGGTAGAAATCCTTAGGACAAGCAATAATATCAAGGCTATTTTCAAAATATATCCATATTTAAGGCAAAGTGTTTGAAATTTTGAGGAAGATAGTGGATGTTTGTTTTTGTAACATTTTGAAACCAAGAAAAGTATTAAACTGACTCACTATCATTTACAACCCTAGGTTCAAAATGGCTATACTTGTTGAGCCCCCACTTGGATTTCTCCAAACACTAGACAATGGGAACAGTTAGAGATTTGGTGACACTGGCTCCCCTCCACGGCACACACTTCTTGAGACCACCAAATCTCAAAATCCTTAAAATCCAGAGATCAAAAGGATTTTTTTTGTTTCTACAATTGAAGAGTACAAATGTGGGGTGGATTTAGAATGGTCATTCTTGCACCAACAAGTATTAAGGATTTTGGATTCTCAACAATGGTTCGTAGTAAGGGCTTTCAGTTTAGGGGATACAATGAAAAAAAATTTCAAGAGGTCTTCCAACCCTTAGAACAAGGGCTTTACACATTATAAAGATATTGGGGGAGAGCTATCATGTACCACATCCCACTAATTGCAATTTTCATTGCAACCATACATTTATATAACGGTTTGGAAGAGCTTGGATTTAGCTTGTTCCCGCTTGGGTCATTCCCTCCTTTCGAAGTGGGGAGGTAGGCCCTCTAAAGATAAAAAATAGCAAGGAAGTATATCTGTAGTTCGATCATCTTCATTAGTATGAACAAAGAGATAACACACGCTACGCCTTTTTCTCACACTTGCAAGGGGTTCAGTTTTAATCCAAATTGAAAGATGTAGATGATTATAAAAAGTGCTAAGGAATTTTTGTGTTTCTCAAGGTCACCAAATGGTGCGAGAGAATTGCATACACATTCAATAAAAAAAGTGTAAATCACAAAACATAGCAAACAGTTGTAAATTTTAATCCCTGAGCTAAGATGACTCCATTTTATGCACCAAAAAAAATATGAAGTTACCTTGTTCAATTTTCAACCCAAAAGACAATGATGAGATGAGGGTTCAATTTTAGTCTCATTTAAGCATTTTTTTTAAACCCAATTAAAATTTAGTGAGGTCCTCTAGCAGAAAGTAGAAAGCATAAAAAGTTGGGTTATAATTTCCCCAAAAGCATCAAATGCTTGTTACAATTATAGAATTTCAAGATAAGAAGGCTTTCTTCACTTTAGCTCCATGTCATCCAACCTACAAAACCCTATTAGTCTAACAACCATAATAATGTTAGAAGTGCATTTGTGATCTAACGAATCGAGAAAATTAAAGCACATGTTGAAAAAATGATTGTAAAACTTCTTACCCTGGTTGGGCGTTGATGCACACAATAGCGTCACAATTTAAAATATGGGCATCGCTCTAGTGAATTTGGGCATTGCTCTGTAGCAGAAACAAAGAGCATGATAGCATCAGTATTTTGTTGGGTGTCACTCTG
Organism: Sequoia sempervirens; assembly: GCA_007258455.2. Classification (NCBI taxonomy): domain Eukaryota; kingdom Viridiplantae; phylum Streptophyta; class Pinopsida; order Cupressales; family Cupressaceae; genus Sequoia; species Sequoia sempervirens. Next base: position 20,113 of record VDFB02029353.1, on the reverse strand, counting down.
GTGAATTTGTGGGGTCACCGTTTAAAATCTTTGATACCTCTATATTAAATTAGTGTCGCCATATTTTAAATCAACATCGGTGCATTTAATCGGCATCACGGTTTCAAATTGAGATAGCTCATCGCTATATGGCAACACACTTCAAATGCGTTGTTGTATTTGATTTGGGCGTCATATCCTACAAAAAATTGATTAAATTGATGGTTTTCCTTCCTTCTAGCACCAGAATGTGGACCGAGGATCATTAGTGTGCGTCAATTACACTTGATCCATGATGAATCGAAGCATAATTTAGCCACTAAACCTCAATCACAAACAAGATCATTCAAATTGAAAGTTAAACTAAGCATTTATTGAAACTATAAAAACAGTTAAATTCCTACTCTAACCCATTTGAAACTTATCTTGTTTTGGAATTGGTGTCGTGTTGATGTGGAACAATGACCCTTTCCCTATCCCGTGATTTGTGAGCCTGTTTCAATTGATTATATGGAAGAGAATCAATAAAACCATTGTGATAAATGGATGAAAACCTAATTTATGCTAAATTAATCATGATGCAAGCTAAATTAACATGATTGTACACTAAAATTGATCTAACTATGCAATTTCTAAGCTAATCTAAGCTAATTCTAAGCTAAAAGATTCAAACCCTAATCTATAAACAAGCTAAGATGGATGCATGGAAGCCATTAATGGAAGCTTGAAGCTACTATGCAACTAAAAAATGAACTAAAATAAGCTAAAAGTGAGTTTAAGTGAGAGTGAGTTCAACAACATAAGTTTGTAGTTGAAAGATGGATCCATTTGTCTCCAAATAGTGTTCTATTTATAGGAGAGAAAATGAGAAATGAAGGTTGAGATTGAAAAAGCTAATCAATGGTCTAGGATGGAGGAAATAGTAGAAATGGATCATGTATTATCATCAACTGGTGAAAATACGAGTTGATAATTAATCAAGGGCTCACATTTGTTCCAAAAAACAAACTTTTGACCTGCACACAGGTCACTAGGTGACTTGCTCAAGAGGTTAAAGGTTTAGCTTGTTCAAGAAGCCAAGTGAGATGATTGGAGGAGAGAGAATATTCTTTGGAATATTCTCATGGGTGAGGAAATAGATATTTTGCAAATTAAAACAAAGTTTTAATTGTGCAAAAAAAGGGATAAGGAATATTCCCCTTTTAGAGGAAGATTAGTTAAATTTATAATTAAACAAGGTCTAATCGTGCAATTATGGGATTTGAAGAATTAAAGTGATATTCATTAAATTAAATGATTTAATGAAGGGGGCAAGGTGAAATTATATTTAATTAAATAACTTAGGGTTATTTAATTAAATAAGATGACTTAGGGAATTAAATTAAATATATTGATCTATTAATTTAATGAGACGAAGTGTTAGTGTGAAAGGTGGGTGAATTAACCCGATTTGATGAATTAGGTTGATGAACAAAAATGATGCAATTAATTAAATAGTTAGGCTAATTCAATTAATTAAGTGAAAAGAGGATGGGTTTAAAGAGGAAATGATGTTAGTAAACCTGATTTGAGTGTATGATATCATCTAGGACATTTTTTAGTGTCTACAGGAACAACACTTTTGACTTAAAGGTTTGATTGTTTTGATGAAAGGTGTTAATGAACTTGTAGATCTTGAAGGTAGACTTGTGACTTTCAAGATAAATTTATCCACAAAAGATGATAACCAACTCGACTAAGTGCATGGAAAAGGATCCATTTCACACACAACATAGCTAAGTTTGGGGATTGGTTTGATGATGTCTAAGTCAAAAGAGTGTTGATGGGTCCAAAAGTTTATAAAGTTTGGTGAAGTGAAGTATGAAAGATGATAAGGGGTGGATGTAATTTTTTGACTCAATTATGTTAACCTAGAGTGAACCTTTGCTTTACAAGACCAAGGTAGTGAGAAACATGCTATACCTCTAAAGTGATCATACCCTAGGGACTATTTAAATGAGAAGCTCTTGTGAAATATGTAGATATAGTTTATCTATTAAAGAGTGTAGATAAAATCTCCTTATTTCTCTATCTTGGTTGTGGTGATTCTTTAAGATACGTCTTCTGATAAATTTTGAACTATGATGCCTAAGTTTGAAATGATGAAATGTTGACCTTCGTTTGGGGACTTTGATTTTGCAGGAGATCATGAAGATAAGCACAATATCATGAAAAGAGGATATCTATTGCCACACAAGAGGTGGTAATATAGGCCTTTCATCCAAAATATTAGCTTTTTGCTCTTGTTTTTCTAAGATGTTTGCTGTGTTTCTCCACTGGCTTGGTGTTTCCTTTTTTTTAAAAGTGAAGCTCCTCAAACTACTAATTATATATGTTTGTTCTCCTTCAATCAAATCAAAGTTTATTTGTATGATAGTTGGTGTAAGGTTTGGTTGTTCAACTAGAGTGATCAGAGGCCAAATGATCATGTGTGGGGTTTAATTTTTCAATTTATCTTGCTTAAATGAGTTTCTTTTTACCACAAACACTTATCTTGCTTAATTCTTAAACTAAATGTCTATGTCAAAAACATCATTTATTTCACAAGGTCCATTATGTGAAGTCATGAAGTTAGAGTCATAGTTACCTATGTTAACTTTGGGAAGTATGGATTGAGATATAATTCAAGATATTTAGAAGTCTTTAAGGATAAAAATCCTTAGGATAAGCATCAATATTAAGGCTTTTCAAAGGTTATTCATGCTTAAGCCAAAGGGTTTTAAATTTAAAGAAAGATTGTTTATGTTTTTTTTAATGTTTTGGAACCAAGAAAGTGTCTAACTGACTCACAATCATTTACAATCCTAGTTTGAGCAGGTACATATTTCTTAGTAGGCTTACCATCATCCCTTGAGAACTGATTAATCTGTGAAGATGGGATGGAAAAGTAGACTATGTCAAGGAAATATAATGTCTTGACACACCATGCAAAAGAGTCCCTTCCCTATTTGCTTTATTTCCTCAACCAAAAATCGAACATGGTAAGTAACTTCTTGGAATGGTGATATTCCAATGAACTACCTTAAAATGCATTTCGGAATTGGACTTGGTTAGCCACTACAACAAGGTTTTTAATGACCATATTCAAGATAAACTGATGCTATACATGCAATGATTCACTCAATTAAGAGGCCTCCCAGCCTTTAGAAATATCTAAGGGTTTTGGCGTATCACATAGATACTAAGGGATACATTCGTCGGTATAGGAAAACAACACCAACTTGGTTAATGACTTTAGTCACACAAAATTATTTATATAGCAGACCAAAATGAAAGCACCACTTGGGTCATTCCCTCTCACAAGTTGGGAGGTAGGCCCTCTAAAGGTAGCATATATTGTAAAGCTTAAAATGCTTTTCATCAACCAATATTGCCAAAAGACGCAAGGGGAGAGGATAGGAAATTCCAAGAAGAAAAGTATACTTGTGTGTTTCTCTTCACCCAAGATCGCACGAAGCGTAAGGGGAGAGGATACACACAACAAGCACACATAAGAAAATCAAACACACATTCATTTTAACCAAGTGACAAGCACAGTGAGTTCGTTTTAAGCACCAAATTGAAGTATTGAGATTGTTTTGTTCAATTTTAAACCAACATTGCAAAATGAGGATATGTGGGTTCAATTTTAACCAACTTTGAATGTTTATTTTAAACCCAAAAGGAGATTTATTTGGTCCTAAAATGTGAAATAAAGTATCATAAAATGGGTTATAATCGCCCCATAAGTGTAAAAACACTTGTTACAATATATAATCAAATGATGATACGCTCCTTCATTTCAAATTTTATTGCCCAAACCTGCAAAACTAGTTAGCCTCAAAAATAAAAATCGGAAGTCAGTGACATGTTAGTAATCAGATGAAATCAAAAAATTAAAACACATGTCAAAATTCAAGTTCTATTTAGTTTACCAATAAAAATCAACATTGAAATCAATTACATCAATGTATTTTCATCAAATGTGTTGTTATATCGCATGTGCATCACTATATTCAAATATTAACCTTGTCGCTCTACAGTAAATAGTGACATCAATAGTGTCACCAAAATCAAATGTGTCACTAAATAAAAATCCATGATGCAATTAAAAATTAGTTTAGTGTCGTTATTTTAATATGTAATGAAAAAATTTAATAGTGTGTTGCCAAATTAATTATGTGTCATTTTTTTCAAACCCAAGTGTGTCGCTATATAGAGATGCATCCAAGGTGTGTTGCTGATTTTGATGAGGTGTGTCGTTGAAACTGCAAACACAAGAAAATGAGAATCTAAAGAGAAATTTGTCAGATTCGATTAGTACTGCCCTCCTAGCGCCAAAATGTGACCAATGACATAGTATAGGTTAACTACACCTAATCCATAAGGATTCAAAGCATATTTAATCCACTAAGCATCAATCCCGATAAGATATTCAATGTAAACAAAGATGAAGAAGCCATTAATCTAACATGCTAAAAACATAAAAGTTTGAGAAACATCTACTCTAAGACATTGAAACTTATCCTATTGAGGGAGTGGTGTCGCATTGATGTGGAATGGAGACCCTTTCCTAATCCCTTGGATAATATGAGCCTTTCCAGTTGATTTTATTGATTAAAATCAATGGAAACTGATGAAAAAGATGAATGAAAGCATGATGTAAGCTAATTTAATATGATATATGCTAATATGTATGTTGTAAATGTGTGCAAATCTATTTTGAATTTATGCAAGATTTAAAGATGCAAGTCCTAATTTCAAAATATGCTAAATGGATGCAACTAAGTTACCATGGAAGCCATTAATGGATGCTTTAAGCTACTACGATCAATATTTTAAACTAAAAAGCTAAATGTATGCAATATGAGTGTGATTTTCAACAACATAAGTTTTCTCTGAAAGGGTGGATCCTTATTCAATAAATGCAAGGTCTATTTATAGAATAGGAAAAAAGGAACTCATGATGGTCAAGATTTAAACAATCAATCAATGGTCAAGATGGAAAGAAGATGGAGGCATCGATCATGGATTCCCATCAAGGGTTGAGAGTGAAAGTTGATATTTAATCAAGGGCTCACAATCATGCAAAGAAGCACACTTTCAGAACTTGCTCAAGAATTTTGTTGAAAGTTTGTTACAAGGAAGAATATTCATTTTTTAAATGAGTGAAGAGGGGAAAGAATATTCCATGAGAATATTCCCTTTTGGAGGAATGTGCAAAGGAGAAATATTCTCAAGGAATATTCCCTTGCAAGTGGGTGTGTGAGGATAATTAGCATTTAGTTAATTAAAACTAAATTTTAATGTGCAAAGGGAAAGGAATATTCCTTAAGGATATTCCCTTTTGGAGGAATTTAGGATTTAGCATTAAATAATTTATTTATTTAATGAAAGGGGTGAGATTGGGATATTTAATTAAATAGCTAGTATAAGTAGGATTTATTTAATTAAATAAGAAGACATAAGAAGACTAATTAAATAATTTGCATTATTTGATTAGACAGGGATGTCCTCAATCCAACAAAAAAAATTGAATTTCAATACATACAAAAAAAGTTATTTGTTAGCAAGTAAAGCTATGTCTAAATTGTAACTTATTTGAATTCAAAACTTAATTAAGAAAAAAATATTCAATAAAACACTATGAAACCAATTCCATGCACTAGATATCATAGTTACAAATCTAAATTTGAAAGAATTATAATTTATCCTTCATATAAAAAAGTTGTGTTAGCAAGTACACGTCACTCTTTAAAAATGGTGTTTATTGTTAAAAACTAGTTTTTGAAGGAGATGGAAAAATAAATACAATTTGATTCCAAAAAATTTAAAATATATATTATTTAGAATCTATAGAAAAAATGTCAGAAACCACTAGTTTGCATCATCTTCAAATTCCTCATGGTTTAGTAGCTATAGGTGCCCAGAAGTGAAGATTTAGTTAAGAAAATTCAATTCAATGTCAAGTTTGGCCAAAAATTGTAAACCACTATTGTGGGATCACCTTCCATCTTTCTTTGGTGCAAGCACAATAGGTACTGCACATGGGCTCAAACTTTCTTCGATCAATCCTTTCTTCAATAGATCTTGTATCTATCGATTCAACTTTGTATTCTCTATCGGTACTATTCTATGTGTTGCCTTGTTGGTCAAACTTGCTCCTGGTATGAGTTCTATATGATGACTGATGCTCCAAACTGGAGGTAAACCATCTGGTACATTCTCTGACATGATGTCTTCATACTTTTCTAACAGTTTTGCTACCTCTTCATTCTTTGCAGTAGGTTTCTCTATCTTGAGACCATTTCTTTCCTTTGGAATCAATGCAAAACACATATTCTCATGCCTCAATCCATCCAGAAGTTTCCTTCCATCTACCAAACATAGTTTGGCAGTGCCACCAACTTCAATCTTCTCCTCTTCCTCTAAAGATATCAACTTAATTCTCTTTCCATTTGAAGTCATAGTATAAGTATTCCTTCTTCCATCATGAATTTCTTTCTTATCATATTTCCATGGTCTTCCTAATAGTAAATGACATGCATCCATAGGCATAATATCACACAATACTTCATCCCTATATGATCCAATATGAAATTTCACCAAATATTTCTCATTTACCAATATCTTATGCTCATCTTGAATCCATGATGTTTCAATCCCTCCAAATTCAACTTGTTTACCATCTCTTCTAAAACTATATTATCAATGCTACCACTATCAATGATAACTTTACATAACTATCCTCTAGACTTGCATCTGGTTTTGAACAAACTCTTCCTTTGCAATGGTTTCTTAGTCACTTGTTTATGCATCAAATCTCTCCTCATTACCAATGATTCACCTTTCTCTAGTTTCCCAACTGAACTAGGGGATTCAACGTGTTATTCTACATAAGTTGATCTTTTGGTATGCGCATAGTTCTTGTCGGTGCTTCCTTGATGGCATTCAAATGCTCTATGTCCTTCACCTCCACACTTGAAACAAGTTCCTCTAAATTTTATTCTCTCATATATCCCTTCTTCTCTTTGGTACCCATCATTTTAGTAAGAATTATGACCTCTATCACTATGGTAGAAATTTCTATCTTCTCTCCCTCTATAGTATGAATTACAGTCCTTTTCTTCACACCTGTAGGGTTTTCCATCTTTTTTCTGCTCTACATAAGTTATTTCTTCAAATTGTGACCCACTCTTCTGGAATCTTCCTCTTGCACTTCTTTGTTTTTGTTCAAGCTTCTTATTCAGCTTCTCTTTGTTGAATACCCAGAATACTAAGAGGGGGGTGAATCAGTATTCCCTTAAACCATTCAACTATAAACCATCCAATTATTAAAACATATTTAACTACAAACAAGAATGAAGACATTGAAAAGAGAATGACACCATAAGACACATCAACACCATATTTTTATGTAGAAAACCCAAAATGGGAAAAACCACGGTGAGGATTATCTTACAATATAATATATCTAGATATAGAATATTACAAGGGCTCACTGCTAGAACACACTATCCTTGAAGGCTCACATCCTAAAATAATTTACAAAACAAAATATGGCTCACTGTCAAGAGGTGAACTAAGATAGAATGCACCTTCGTTGTGTTGAAGTTCAGTTCTGGCGAAGCACAGTATATGAAACACTTCTCTACAAATGTATGCAACACATTTGTCTACTCAATCACTCACATACCCACCATATCCTCTACTACTTCTATCAAAAGAATGTTCACATATATACCATATATAATCAAGTACATCAATTAGGTCGACCTAATTGAAGTAACCCCATTTCAAATCAAACCAATTATGTCAACATTAACTTCAAAATAAATTCATCTTCGCATGATATTAGTCGGCATGGACCTATGATAGCTCCATTTAACATTCACAACACATGTTTAGACTCCTTAATTCCAATTCATAATTAGGTCGGCTAGAGTTAGACCTAAAACATCAAAATTCCAAATGTATATGCATTTCATCAAATGTGTAACACAAAAAAACTTGTTAATACATCAAACTCCTTTGGACGACACCAAAAAATTTATCTTCAACACTGTAAAACAAAATAATTAATCCTAAGAAAATGTAGAATCTCCCACATCAATGCAATGTACAAAAACTCTATATAGACTTTAGAGCATAATACTATTATTCATATCTTTTGTATGCCTTCACATATTATCACAAAACTTTAGTGCAAAATGCATTTTGTAATCACAAGCTTATGTACAAATTATGTTAGTGTAATTAATATTTAATTACACTTGCATAACTTTACTTAGGTAATATTTTAATTCCTAGGTTAATTATTCTCATCCTTAGCTTGTTGAGCTATCTTGTTGCTCAAGATAAGATTAGGGTTATGCATACTTTTCTTTTATAAAGAAAATCATCTCATGTAATTATGTATTCCTGAATAATAATATTTTGCACATCTTTTTGCAAATCTCTTGCTTTTTCTGTTTTTCTCTCCTATGGAAAGCTTTTCTGGTTTGCATTTCAGATCATGGTATCAGAGCCTTGATTTGCAACCCCTTCTCATATTTTTGAGAAAATCATTGTAGAGTTCATTCGGGATTCCTCGAGGGTATCATGCCTTGAGTTCATCTATGCAGTGTTTTGGATCAGATCGGGCTTCACCATTAGATTCAAAGCACTAGAAAAAGTCAAGATTGGCTTTTATTTTGCAGATTTTGGCCATTGTTTTCCAGATCCATGATGGTTTCAAGCTAGGAGTTTTTTTGCAAGCTTTGGAGGTAGCCAATTTTTCGGAGTAGTTTGGGCATAAACAGAGGTCACCATCACATTCGCTGTGGCCAAAAAACCCTAAGATCGCCCTTCATTTCATTGATTTTGGTGAAATTGGTCTGGAAGGCAACAAAAAATTGTCATTCTTGCAGCATTGGAAAGTTGGTTCAGTCCTCTACATAGATATGAGGTCTATTTTTATTTTCTATTTATACATGTTTGCATTTTATCCTTTTACAATCATTGGGTTATTGCAATAAATGAACTAATATAAAGTTCCATCAGGGGGGTTTCTTGCATAATAATTTGATTAGAGTGTGCATGCACTTTGATCTTCATCCTATTTTGATGATAGCTCGCATGGGTTATATCTGGTTTCTTAGTTTCTTTTGGCCGCATCTTGCTCTTACTTGACACATATCAGATTCACATCGATTCACACTTTAGATTGAGAGCCTATGGTTAATGATCCGCATTGGATCCATCTCAGTTTGAGGGCCATGTTTTTATGGTTAATGTTCTAGATTCTTTATGGTACTCATTCCCATGGAATATTTTTAGTTTCAATTTGGCATCGACATCGAGATACACGATTTCCAAATTCTATCATCATTTCATCTACTATTGCTTCATAGATTATAGGGTTGTTCTAGTTTATGAGTTTTTCAGTGTTTTGTGGCATCAGGTCTGCTGTCACATTATTATGATTCCACTTTGGTTTCTTGTAGATAGAAGCATCTTTCCTTTCTTGTCGGATTTTGGTTCCAGTATTACTCCACAGTGTTCTTCCAGTGCTTCTTTGCAGCAGTCATCTCATTATAGGGGGGTTTTGTGCCACTAGGTTTTCCTTCTCTACCTCATTATTGCATTTGTACATGGGTACCTGATCAAGCCTTTGTTTCTAGGACCCATTCATGCTTTCTTATAGTCATCTTAGTTGTAGGTGCATGCTGTGTTAGTCTCCCTAAGTTGCACTTATGGGGGTGTTAGTGTAATTAATATTTAATTACACTTGCATAACATTACTTAGGTAATATTTTAATTCCTAGGTTAATTATTCTCATCCTTATCTTGTTGAGCTATCTTGTTGCTCAAGATAATATTAGGGTTATGCATACTTTTCTTTTATAAAGAAAATCATCTCATGTAATTATGTATTCTTGAATAATAATATTTTGCACATCTTTTTGCAAAGCTCTTGTTTTTTCTGTTTTTCTCTCCTATGGAAGGCTTTTCTAGTTTGCATTTCATATCTTGGTTTCTAACAAGTTATTGTAGTGATATCTTTCTTTGAAGTGAAATCTAGACCAAAATACCATCCTACTAAACCAGTATATAAGCATAATACTATTTTCCAAACTACTGGTGATAGTATCTTTTTGAACATAAAGCCTAGTCGACTGAAATCTTGTCAGTGGATGCAAATGATGTCAAGATAGACCATAATATTAGTTCCAAAAAGAATCTTACAAAATAAGATAATCCAGATCAATAGACTTCCATTACCAGAGCAGAAGCTGAACTTTACAAGTAATGTACATCACTGACAATCATCCAAATTCCATCGTTGACATCAATGACAACCTTCCAATTCCCAATAGTCTTTCCATTTTTCATTGATGGAAACACATGATGTGAAAAAACATGTGAAGAACCATCAAAGATAGCATAGTTTTTTTGAACATACCTTCTGAGTTTACTCTCTCCCCCTTAGTAGATAAACTTTTTCAAAACTTTTCATCACACCCTCCTATTTTCACATCCTCCATCTCCCCCTTTGACATTAATGGCAAAGAAAAAAATGAATATTGAATTCTTTTATAGTTTCCTTTACATTCCTAAATACTCCCCCTGAGGAGTACATCCAAGACAACATCTGAGAGTAATCAACTAAAGGCGGTTGTCCCTTGAAGTTTGCTAAGAATACATGTTCAAGAGGATTTTCCTTAATCCAAACCTTCTTTGCTTTTGATAAGGCTTTGCATAGATAATTAAGATCAACAAGGATGTCCTTTCCTTCAACCAAGGTTCTAGGAGTAACATTTGATTTTAGAATCCTGTCAGCCAAAGAAAGAGCATAGTAGACAGGTGTACACTTAATCCTGATTAGGTCTCTAAGCATCCCATATTGTTCAACCATCTCTCCTTTCTCCTTGTGTGATGCAAGATATTCTTCATGCAACTATTTTAATCCATACCAAGTTTGATCATCTAGATCAAGAGCTAGATTAAAGGTTCTAGAAGCATTTTTTATTTGAGTCTCAATAGAGTCTTTAGAAACCTTGAATCTTTGAATAGCATCAGGCCATGTCCAAAAAAATGAGAATAGACTTTTGACCTCTTCCTCCCACTCTTGAACCTCTTTGAATCTCTCAAGTGCAATACAATTTGTAGATTTACATCTATCTTCAATTTCCAACAATCCTTTTTCTTTGACCTAAGTGATTATTTTACTTACTACATGACTCTTTAGTTCTTTAAATCTATCAGTTAATGAATTTATGCTTTCTAGAGTGGACTGGGAAGAATTGGTGATTGCTTTGGGAACTATATGAAAATGAGTCTTTGTCCTAGCTAGCTGCTTAAGTCTCCTTGGATTTGGCTCAATCTGATAAACTAGTGCATGAACCCTAGTAACTTCTCTTTTCGCTGGAGACAACCATTGATTCACAGGAGATGGACTTAGATTTCTCAAAAATTTCTCGAGCTATTTCAGTGTAAGTTCCAAATCTAGGTCTGATAGGATCTCGATTCAGCTGCCTTGATAATACAGCTATCAATGGATACCAAAAATGTTATATCATCCTTATACTTTGTAACTAATTATCTTGGAACTCTTCTTCTTCTATTCAACCTTCTCTGAAAATTTTTAAAGAATGCATCAAGAGCATCTCCTTGTGCATCCAAATCACCAATATTCCTCATTAATTATTTGATCTAGTGAGCAACCAATTTGTTATTTTCCCAAACAACATCTCCTATTCCAGGAAATTCTTTCATAAAGTAGAAAGTTAGATATAATACCAATGTTCCATATCTAAAAGTATATTTATTTTCCTTGATACCACTTAGATTTTCCAATAGTTGTTTCTGAAGAAACTCACAGAGATCATATTTTGTCCTCTTCTCAACCATTTCTACTACTAAATCAATTGTTGAGGTGGATTCATTATTATTACCAAAAATCAAGTGTGAAATAACCAAACTTGTATATTGGACAATCGGATCAGTAATTTCAATACCTATGTTCTTTATAAATCCCTTTCCTTTGTTAAGATTATATTTAGGAGTAGGTCTGATGGATAACAACCCAGTAACATCTCTAATTGCTTCTTAGGATAACATATGTGAACCATCAAGCCACACAAATTTATCATGAAATCTACTAAGTGATAGTGTAATACATATCTCTTCATTACTAAAGTCCAGAAAACAATTCCACACATCCAAATTCATCTTCGTAAGTACATTGTATTCTAGTTTCAGGGTTGAGTCTTCTCCACTTAATTCTTCAAACCATAATATGTGATCTTTTCCATAGGTAGGTTCTTCCAATTTTCTATTAATATACATCCCAGCATCTTCAATTAGAATAACACCAAGAGGAACTTTTGAAAAAGCACCCAAGGAATCAAATTCTAGGGTTTTAATAGGATACATTTTAAGTTGTGGTTCTAGTCTTACTGAATTTTCTACTACTCAAGGTATATCCATCACATTCAACCAAATTCAATGGACATTTCAGAGGGAATAATAGATAGAAACAATGACTTACCTCTTGCCTACACACCAATGTCAAGCTTTGAATTTCTACAATATGGAAACACTCTGGTTTCTTCAAGCTTTCTTTGTACGCTTCTTCTCTTCCACAAATTATTTTCATCAAATGCGTTTTCCTTAACATACTTAAATTTGTTTCTCTAATTTTGATTGCTTTAGCAATAAATGCTTAAGAATGCAAGTAGATGTCCTCAAAATTAGTGTAAACTTTTGTCTTTTCAAGCTCTACATAATTCATTCTTCACACATGTGCATCTACAAATTCCTTTCACATGAAATTTGAATTTTTTACCTTAATAAATGTATTTATGCCATGACATGACATCATATATTGAAAAAGAAGATATTAAATTTTTTTATTATTGCTCCCCCTCAACCACTGCCTGGATTTAATTTTTGACGAGATTGTGTGCATTGAGATATGGCACAGATAAGATTGATAATTATGATTTTCCTAGCTTTTTAGGTTCTTCCTTTCTCCAAATCCTTTCCATTTCCTTCTTAACCTCTGTTAGATCAATCTTAATGATTGGTTCATATCTTTTGTCTAGATAGTCACTTTTCATATTTCTACTTCTATAGTTTTTGGAAAATGTCCTAGATTGTTGTAATTATAACAAACAACATTCTTCCATCCAAATTTTCCTTTATTCAATATATATTTGTACTAATTAGCCTTGTGTCTAAAAAAATTGTAGTGATAATAGTAGCCATTGAATGGATAAATTATCTTGTTCAACTTTTGACTTCTACATTCTATAGCTTCATGTCGAATCCTCTTGAATTTAACACTTTGACCAAAGAATGATAAAGCATTTTGAATTATTTCACCATTCTGTTTCATTTTATTTCCACAATTTTTTTCCCTTTGTCCAAACCTGTTGCACAAATAACATACATCATTAAAAGATGATTACCTTTGAGCATTAGGTTGTCTAATAGGAATCCTTTCGGTATTTTTTATTTGATTCTTGAATTTTCTACCATTAATTTGAGTCTTATTGTCAAGGGATTGAATTGATTTTGAATTTTTTCCTTCTTCAAATCCCAAACCACTTTTGTCCTTAGAGGGTTTCTTTCCTGCAATCAGCTCATCTAGCATTGTAGAACTTGTCACAAATTTATTCTCATGTCTTCTTGCCTTTTCCAGATCTGATTTCAAAATTACCACTTCTTGTTCAAGCTTTTCCCATTCATCCATTTTCCTTTGTATCTCATCTTTCTAACAATCTTCAATTATCCTTTTTTCTTCCAGTTGTTCTTTTAGTCTAGTGATATGGTCATTTGATTTCTTTAATTGATCATTCCTTATATCTTTCCTTTAGTTTCTTAATGCACTCATTTTCTTTCTTTAGGATATCCTTCAAATCTTTATTTTCTTCTGTGTGTTTAGTAGGGATCACTTTTGAAGGGATAAGAATTTTTTTATTTTCCATGTATTCAAATTTTAGGGCCTTCGTCAAGTTGTTAGATTTCTTAAGAGGAACCAAGCTCTGATACCAATTATTGAATACCCATAATACTAAGAGGGGGGCGGAATCAATATTCCATTAAACCATTCAGCTATAAACCATCCAATTATTAAAGCATATTTAACTACAAACAATAATGAATACATTGAAAAGAGCATGACACCATAAGACACATCAACACCATATTTTTACGTGGAAAACCCAAAATGGGAAAAATCATGGTGAAGATTAGCTCACAATATAATATATCCAAATATAGAATATCACAAGGGCTTGTTGCTAGGACACACTGTCGTTGAAGGCTCACATCCTAAAATAGTTTACAAAACAAAATATAGCTTGCTATCAAGAGGTGAATTGAGATAGAATGCAACTTCCTTGTGCTGAAGTTTAGTTCTGGTGAAGCACAGTATATGAAACACTTCTCTACAAATGTATGCAACACATTTTTCTACTCAATCACTCACATACCCACCATATCCTCTACTACTTCTTATATCAAAAGAGTGTTCACATATATATACTGTATATAATCAAGTACATCAATCAGGTTAGACTAATTAGAGTAACCCCATTTCAAATCAAACCAAGTCTGGCGGAATTTCAAAACACATTCATCTTCACATGATATTAGTTGGCATGGACCTATGATAGATCCATTTAAAATTCATAGCACATGTTTATACTCCTTAATCCCAATTCATAATTAGGTCAGCTAGAGTTAGACCTAAAACACCAAAACTCCAAACGTAGATGCATTTCATCGAACGTGTAACACAAAAACTTGTTAACACATTGAATTCTCCTTTGGACAACACCAAATAACTTATCTTAAACACCATAAAACAAAATAATTAATCCTAAGAAAATGTAGAATCTCCCACATCAATGCAATGTACATAAACTCATTGTAGACTTCATAGCATAATACTGTTATTCATATCTTTTGTATGCCTTCACATATTATCACAAAAAATTAGTGTAAAATGCATCTTGTAATCACAAGCTTATGTAAAAATTCCTATAGTGGTATCTTTATTTGAAGTGAAATACAGACCATAAGATTGTCCTGAATGAGTATATAAGCATAACACTATTTTCCAAACTACTGGTGACAGTATCTTTCCAACCATAAAACCTAGTCAACTGAAATCTTGTTAGTGGATGCAAATGATGTCAAGATAGACCATAATATTAGTTCCATAAAGAATATTACAAAATAAGGTAATCCAGACCAAATTACCAAATCAACAGAATTCCATTACCAGAGCAGCAGTTGAACTTTACAAGTAATGTACATCATTGACAATCATCCAAATTCCATTGTTGACATCAATGACAACCTTCCAATTTCCAACACTCTTCCACCTTCAATGTAAACTAATATGCTTCTTAAACTAATGGAATTTCTTTCTTCAACTAATGTCATCTTCACCAGGATTAGTTCTTCTTGGATATTTGATCTTAGCCCATTGATGTATCTCACACGCTTTTCTTTACTTTCTTCACTATGTCCAATCCTAATGATCATCTTATAGAATTCTTCAGTATACTCCTTCACATATCTCTCTTTTTCCTTAGGTTCTACAATATTTTCAAAAATTCAAGTTTATAGTCGGTTGGTATAAATTGATTCTTTAATTTTGTCACCATTCTATCCCATTTGATGAGTTTTTCCTTTCCTCTTCTCCTTCTATTCAAATTATTCTTCTATTTCATTAATCTAATCAATCAACTCTTTAGGATTTAAATTTCCCATATGATTTTGAATTTCAACTCTGGTTATTTTTCTAATCTTTGAAATAGCTTTCAAAAAATTTACCTAATATAATTCATCTTCTTCTTCACCTAGGGCTTCTTCTATTTGATTCGCTACATGATCAGCTTCATCATCACTTTTGTTAGCTTGTCTAGGGTTTAGACATCACCTTTTATCTTCTTCTACTACATCTAATTGGACTCGAATTTCATGCTTCATTTCCAACATTTCATCCATTCTTCCAATGACATTCACCATAGTAGGCACTCTCCTCAGTGACATCTATCCCCTTGAATTTGATGCAATTGCCCCAATTTGGCGATCTGGCTACAAGGGTTTCAACTACCTCACAGTCAGTGATTAGTTGAAAACACATATATTCTACCTCAATTTGATGATCTTTTCACCACAAGGAATGCCTTCAAGACTCGCAAAGTCACTCTAAGACTACTTTTTTATAGTCATGGATGGAGGGTTCAAAAAGAACAGTCCAACCCATGTAGCTTAGAGTCAACACAACAAAAATAACACATGAAAATGATATGCAAATATGAATATTTATTGAATTGGAAAATTTACATGCAACATATGCCTCATTGGTGAATAACCAGGGCTCATAGGCCTTTGGCAAGGGCATTCAACATTAAAACTGGCCAAAGGCCTTATTACAGTCATCAATGGGGAAGTGCAAAAATATTGAATCCTAAAACATATTTAATTTGATGACTGACTTCCTATGAATTACAAATGATTATAAATATGATTCTCCAGCTCCAATAAAGGACTACATTGGCCTCAAGGGTTCACAAAACCCAATGAATGATCAATCATGAAAGCTAGCCTCAAAACATGAAAAGATAATCCTTCATGAATAGAATTTCTCATGAATCTCCAAGATAGATCCCATTGGACCCAACATGCTTGTATGATGTCCCATTAAGCTCCACACATTTTGGAATAGGTCCACACTAAGAAATTTGGATTATGTTGGCCCCAAATGCTTGATTGGTAATTACAGTGAAATTCTAAGAGCGATAAATTTTGGTAGACTAATGAAAATGATCTTAAATATAGATATGTGATAGATGTCGATGTGTAGATGCTATATCCTACTTTGTGAGCTAAGAAATGATAATGCGGTGAAATGTGGAATGAAATATTGAAATTTCTACTAAATGAAATGCAATAAAAGAATTTTTTTTGGTTGATATAGGATTTCTTTACAACCAGGGATGCTCCTACATCACATACCAATACCAACACCAACACCATGTTCATATCTCACTTCCAACAAGGAAATCAGAATCCTTCTCAACAAAAGATCAACCCAAACCCAACATTTACATCTAACTTCCAAAACCAAAATTTGTTATCACACAACTACCTCAACACACTTAACACCAACACCAACCCTCTCATGAAAAGTCAACCAAAATATGCCACCTTCACCCATGGAAACTTTGATGCAAAAAATGCAAGCAATGCAAAAACAAGTGGCAAGCATGCAAGTGAGTGGGACAAATAAAACATACTCAATGGAAGAGCTATGTTCCTATCCCTTTGATCAAATCATATACATGCCACCTTTCCCTCCATATTTCAATGTGCCAAACTTCAACAAATACAAGGGGAAAGGAGATCTAGTAGAACATGTGAGAGATTTTAATACTTCTTGTATGGAATTCACTTTTGATCCTATGTAGTTGATGAGATTATTCCCATGTAGGTTTTTGGGGTAGGCTCTAGAGTGATTTGCACACTTACCTCTTGGGATAAAAACATGGAATGAACTAGCTGACAAGTTTATCACACTTTTCCTATAACATTGAAAGTGGCATGACCCTTGTGAAATTTTACACAACCAAATAAAAATAAGGGGATTCACTTCATTCTTTCAAAGATGGTGAAGTGTGGCTAGAAAATTTCCTTGTCACATACCTGATAAACAGTTGGTCCCCATCTTTGTGGAAAAACTCAACACGAAACTAATGCACCAACTTCAAATCCATTGTTGCAACACATTTGAGGATTTCTTTGAAAAGGGAGTTTCCATTGAGAAATCTCTTATTGTGAAAGGATTGGTCAAGGTCTTCAAAGAAAACCAAGACAATCTCAATGAAAAATGATTTTTT
Source organism: Sequoia sempervirens (assembly GCA_007258455.2). NCBI lineage: Eukaryota > Viridiplantae > Streptophyta > Pinopsida > Cupressales > Cupressaceae > Sequoia > Sequoia sempervirens. Next base: position 2,216 of record VDFB02029353.1, on the reverse strand, counting down.
TTGTCTAGAAACAAAAATGTTAGCAATGATTGGGTAGTTGATGCTAAATTGTTCAATAAAGTTCACTTCACCATTCACCTCAAAGGTCCTTCCACACAAAAAAATTGAACACCATTTCATGAACAAACTAAAAACATAGTCCAAAAAAACCAACCATGTAGAGGTCATCCATGAGAAAACATGCCTAGACAAACATACACACCCTTAGGGGAACCCATTGAGTCAATCTTGAAGAAACTATTGCAATCAAACGCCATTCAACTACCAGAAGTCAAACTCTATGAACCAACTTTTAAACCCACTTGGTGGAATGATAATGACTTTTGTGAGTACCATCATATCAAGGGACATAAAACATCATCATGTTGGAAGCTTAAAGACCTTATTGAATAGGGTGACATATCAGTGGAAAATTCATAGGGAAAGACAAATGTTGATCACACTATTTTCAAGAATCCTCTAAAAGATCATGGCAAAGGAAAATACTCTAGATCATGGAACAATACAAACAATAATGCCAATTACACTAGTGTCTCATACGAGTATACCATCAATAACATTTGAGCCTTTGATGGTAATGTCTCTACCATTACTATCAAGAAATTTTTTTAATGTGTTGTCACTACTCGCAGAGCCAAAGTGACCTTGCAAGGGGCCACTTCAAATTTGCAACCAAAAAGTCAGAATAACCTCCTAAACCATCTAAGGAAAAATCCTACACAAATATCCATTCTTGATTTGTTTTGCATATCCCCTGTGCAGCAATCCATCTTGGACAAAGCTTTGCAAGAGACATCTATACCCACTGACCTAAATGCTAACCAATTTCAGACCATGGTAAGATACCTAGCCACAACCTATCCTGTTACATTTTCAAGCAATATCTTCCTACACAAAGACCAAATCATAATGATCCATTATAGCTTAAGGTATATGTTAATAAACATAAAATCAAAATATTTTCGGTAGACACTAGAGCAGGTCTGAATATATGCAATTTAAAATTAGTTACAACATTGGGATTCTTAGAAGCTTGTATAAACACATATAAGAAAATCATTATCAAGGCTTATGATGATGTTGAGCATTCATCCAAAGGTATAATCACTCTTCCCGTAAGGGTTGAGCCTACTATTCCATGTACCATAAATTCCTCAAGTTTCCATATAACCACACCGAAATTACTATATCAGGCAATACCCTTTCCAATATCACAATAGTTTGAAAGGGACCACTGAGCACCAAGTGCTTATTAATCGAGAAGCTTCTTCATCTACCTCATCACATTACATTGATCCTTCATCCCTAGCTAAATTTTTGACTCCATCCACTACACCTTTTGAACCTAACATCTAGATCCATGACACAAGATGTGGAGAATATAACATTAAGAGATTATTTTGTACTAGGAAATTGCCTGCATCACCAAAATCTTATGGGAAACCTCATCCTATTCAAAAGGAACCTAAGGTTTTCATTTGTAATCCTCCTACCACATTCACTAAGTGGGGTGAACTAAGCAAAGAGAATATAGGTGAATACATTTCTCCATGGATCTATAAGGATGAAGAAGAAACCAAGTATGCACAACTACTAGTCAAGCAATATGGAAAAGGTTTCAAGATCATGAAACAAGGTTATGATGGACATAGTGGTCTTGGTTTGAAAAAACATGGAATGATAGAACCTTTATTATCTCCTAAGTTATCAAAGAATATAGGTTTAGAGTGTACACCACCAAAAGGGAGTCCTCCTTGTAATAAGTTATCTTTCAGTGAAAATGTTAACACTTTTAATGAAATTACGACATCTAAGGAATACTATACCTAAATGAAATCCAATGAATGGGAATGGGGTTTCAATAAACCCTCTAGTGACTATGACCTAGCTGCAATCTTTCAAGAGTTGGACCTATCCTCTTCTCAAACCAAACCTATTAGCAGTCAATGCCTAGATTGAAACCTTTTGGGATCCTGATAATACCTCTATTTTTACCATATCTACTTATTCCTTAAGCTATAACGATATTGATGGTGAATTACCCCTCATTTACCTGAAACTAATAGATTCAGATCAACAAGGACCTCTGAGCTTGGACATATTTGAGAATGACGAAGCAATGGTTGAGTTCATGGGACTTCAAGAAGGAATACCAAGTGGGGATCATAAGATTGAATTTATCATAGAGCTTGAAAACATAGCATACTTTGGGGAGT
>VDFB02029352.1:0-22425 GCA_007258455.2 Sequoia sempervirens | reverse complement strand
ATATGATCATTTAATATTGATGTGATGATTATTTATCTTCCTCTTTAAAAAAAAAAATATTGTGCGCTCTTTTGATGTTTGTTCTTTGGGGCTTGCCCGGCGGGCGTTACAACTTGGTATCAGAGCCAAGGTTGCACACGCTGGGGTCTTTGGGTAGTTATGTCCGCTAGGTAACCTTTACGTGTTAGCTCTTGAGCTCATGTGTACCTTTGTCTTGTTGTGCAGAAGCATGCCTAGAGGCAGAGGCAGAGGTAGAGGTAGAGGCCGAGGAAGAGGCCGAGGTGGTGGCCGTGGGGCCAACCAACCAAATCCTTCACCACCAAGTTCTCACGGTCCTGAGTCTGAGGAGCAACAGAATTCTCAGAACAATCCGTCAGATGGTGGACCGATTCCGGAACAGCCGGGGTTGGATGGGCAGTTGCAGCATCTGCTGGGGGAGCTCCTCGATAGATTGGGTCCTAGACCTAATGGGGATCAGCCGGTTGTGAGGGAAAGAGAAAGGTCTCCAAGGCCCAGGGGAGCTTCAGTTGATCAGGATGCTTTATTAGCTGGACATATGAGGGACTTAATGAGAGCTCATCCACCTACCTTCGATGGCTCTGGAGGAGGTTTGGAAGCCGAGACCTGGTTAATTGATTTGGGCCGATGCTTCGCAATGCACCCCTACGGTAGTAATACCAAGGCTCGATGTGCTGTTATGCATTTGCGGGGTTTCGAGTCCACTTGGTGGCAGCTTGAGGAACAGAAGTTGCATATGGATATCAGTATGGTCACTTGGGAATTTTTCTTGGAAAGGTTCAGGGCTCGCTTCCTCTCAGATCATTGGAGGCAGCGTAGGGCAGATGAATTTCACGATCTTAAGCAAATGGCAATGTCAGTAGAACAGTATGAACGTCGCTTCTATGAGCTAAAGCAGTATGCAGGGATTATCCATGATGAAGGGATGTTGGTTCAGCACTTTGTTCGAGGTTTGAACGCACGCATCAGCGGTGGTGTAAGGGTCTTCGAACCTAAGACCATGGAGGTTGCTGTCGAAAAGGCTCGTTTGGTAGAGGAAAACTTGGCCTTAGCTTTGGGTGGTCATGTAGGAGTACAGATTGGTAGTGTACCCGCTCCTAGAGCTGTTGTGCAAGGGGGTCAGACTCAGTCAGCAGGACCTTCTAAGAGTCGTTTTGGACCCTCGAAAGGGAGTCATCAGCAGCAGCAGTCAAGACAGAAGAACTTTCAATCTCATCAAGGTGGCCAATCTCAGTTTCGCAAGGATCGGAACCGGAATCGTACCAATTCGGGACAGCCTGCACTAAGTTTTCAATCCGCACCTAGTCGTGGGAGTTTCCAGCAATCGAATGCTCCGTCCGGGGGAAGAGGTTTTGGTCGAGGTTCTGGATGTTTCTCGTGTGGACAGCAAGGGCATATTGCTAGGATGTGTCCTCAAAAGAGTGCTTCAGAGTTTAGTCAGAGACCAGCATTGTCCGAGCCGACAGTAGGTGATGCAGGGAGATCTCACCGAGTCTTCGCAACAGTGGATAATCGGCAGGTGGATCATTAGAGCACCGTCATCGAAACTACAGGTTCAATACATAAGTTTAAAATTTTAGTTCTATTTGATTCTGGTGCATCTGATTCTTTTATCTCTCCTTTAGTTGTTGATCGATGTAAACTGGGGGCAATAAAGCAAAGCGAAAAGTGGCAGGTTGAGTTAGCTTCAGGATCTAAGGTTGTGGTTGAGAAGCTTGTGCAAGGTTGTAGGTTAGAATTGGGGGCCATGTCAACTAAGGTGGATCTCAGAATCCTTCCACTTGGCTCCTATGATGTAGTTTTGGGCATGGATTGGCTAAGCTCGCATCGTGCTTTGATTGATTGCCGCCGTAAAGTAGTGCGGTGTGTGGATGATTTTGGTAAAGAGGTAGACATTGTGGGAGTTCAGAGGCCCGCCTCTCCGAGGAATGATCTCAAAGAATGCAGTTAAAAGTGCTTCTGTGTGCTTGCAAATTTTGCTACATCGGCAATGACCTGAGCCGAGGATAGCTCCGGAGTCAAGTCCCTTTGGAATGATTAATTTCCTTGCGCACTTCTGGCGTCTCCCTAGCATACCGTGCATGCCTCCTGGGCTTAGAGAGTGGATTTCAAGATTGATTTTGGTGCCCGAGTCGGCAGCCGCCTTCTGCCCATGTGATTTACTCTGCTACTCGTGAGCTCCAAAGAGTCGCTACCCATTGAATAATCGTTAGCTAAGGGTTTATCCACTCTAGTGTCTCCGCGGGGAGTAACTTGATCTTCGCTGCAAAGAAGGTATAACCCTCCTGCATCACACTCTAAGAATTCCGAACAAGGTAACAGTAAAGAATCGTTATCCCCTTCCCAGGATTGATGATCTCTTTGATCAGATAAAAGGGGCAAAGGTATTTTCCAAGATCGACCTTAAATCGGGATATCATCAGTTGCGGATAGCAGAGGCCGATATTCATAAAACGGCTTTTCGTACACGATATGGTCATTATGAGTTTACAGTGATGCCATTCGGGTTGACAAATGCACCTTCAGTCTTTATGAGTCTAATGAATGGGGTATTCCGAACTTTCTTGGATAGGTTCATCCTCGTGTTTCTTGATGATATTTTGATTTATTCTAAGTCTATGGAGGAGCATGAGGTGCACCTAAAGCAGGTTTTGCAGTGCTTAAGGGACAATCAGTTGTATGCCAATTTGGAAAAGTGTGACTTTTATAAGTCTGAGGTTCAGTATTTGGGCCATGTGATTTCTGAAGAGGGAATTTCTGTTGACCCTGCTAAAATCCAGGCTATCATGGATTGGCCCGTGCCCACTAATGTCTCAGAAATCCGCAGTTTCATGGGACTAGCTGGGTATTATCGGCGGTACGTTCAAGGTTTCTCAAGAATTGCGCATCCCATCACTTCTCTTCAGTGGAAGGGAAAGAAATTTCTTTGGTCAGAGCAGTGTCAGTTAGCGTTCCAAACCCTTAAGGAGAAACTGACTAGTGCTCCAATTTTGGCAGTGCCGGATCCTTCAGGCGATTTTGTGGTTTGTACTGATGCTTCATTGGAGGGTCTTGGGGCTGTGTTGATGCAGGAGGGAAGAGTGATTGCCTATGAATCTCGGAAGTTAAAAGATCATGAACTCAATTATCCCACGCATGACCTTGAATTGGCCGCAGTGGTTCATGCTCTTGTGAGATGGAGGCACTTTTTGTTAGGGCATCGGTTTGAGTTGCATACAGACCATCGAAGTTTGCAGTACATCTTCACTCAGCCGAATTTGAATGCAAGGCAGAGGAGGTGGATGGAATTTTTGTGTGAGTACGATTTTGAGGTTAAGCGCGGTTTGTGCAAGGAAATGTAGGCCGACGCCTAAGCCTGGCTATTTGCGCTCTCAACATCTCTGAGGTGGATTCCTTAAGAGTCGATTCTTTGTTCTCTTTATAGCTGGTTTTAGAGGTAAGCTTTGAAGTGGAATCGCAGTAGAGCTTTGAGGTACCTCGTCAGGGTTATTCAAGGCTAGATTCTGGCTTTGGTGCCTCAGCGCTTCGGCCAAATGCACTTCTTCGAGGTCTTCATGCATTGATTTTGGATGTGGAAGGTCATCGAAAATCTCGGATGCAGCCTCATCCAGGAGCTGGCGAAAATGTATGATCTTCGTACGCTTTTATTTTGGTCGGAATGAAGCCAGATATCACGCATTTTGTGCCCATGTCTTGACCGTCGGAAAGGTCGAACATCATCATCCAGCAGGGTTGCTACAGCCTCACCTCATTTCGGAATGGAAATGGGATGTTATTTCTATGGATTTCATCGTTGGGTTGCCTATGTCATCTAGACGGCATGATGCTATTATGGTCACAGTGGACAAATTGACTAAGGTAGCTCATTTTTCTCCTGTTCGATCGTCATATACGACATCTTATGTTGCTAAGGTATTCATGAATGATATAGTTAGATTGCATGGGATACCGCGGAGGATCATTTCCGACAGAGATCCGGTATTCACATCTGCATTGTGGACATCCTTGCAGCAGTCTTTGGGAACGAAATTGAACTTCAGTTCTGCTTATCATCCTGAGACTGATGGTCAAACTGAGAGGGTCAACCAGGTGCTTGAGGATATGCTTCGTATGTATGTTATGGATCAACAATCATGTTGGGAGGACTATCTGTATTTGGTTGAGTTTGCATATAACAATGGGTACCATAGCTCTATTGGTATGGCTCCTTTTCAGGCTTTGTATGGTCGTCCTTGTCGTACTCCTCTGAGTTGGGATCGATTGGAGGATAGGGTGCTTCTTGGGCCTGAGATGCTTAGAGATATGGAACAGCAGGTGTCTCGCATTCGGGAGCATCTCGTAGCTGCTCAGGATAGACAGAAAAAGTATGCTGATGCTCATAGAGTTGATCGGCAGTTTGCAGTTGGTGACCGGGTTTTCCTTCGAGTGCGTCCACGGAAGAGCCCAATTCGTTACGGAAAGGGTTCGAAGCTTGCGCCTCGTTTTGTTGGACCCTTTGAGGTGTTGGAGCGAATTGGACCTGTTGCTTACCGTTTAGCTTTGCCACCCAGTTTGTCGCGGATCCACGATGTATTTCATGTTTCTGTTCTTAGACCATATTTTCCTGATGTTACTCATGTTTTGGATTGGAATGCTCTTCAGGTCGAGGACGGGCAGCTGGCACTCGAGCCCGTGGCCGTGCTTCAGCGTCGGCGACTTACCCTCAGAGGCAGAGAGATTGATCAGGTGCGGGTTCAGTGGGACCCGAATGATGAGGCTTCAGCTACTTGGGAGGATGCCTCTCGTATCAGGGATTCTTATCCTTATCTTTTCACTGGCTTCCAGGAGTAAGCCAGATTTTAGGGGGGGAGGATGTAATACCCCTCATGCTACTAGTTGATTTTTGACATTTACTGTGATTTCTGTTTGGTACATTGTGATTTGTGATCGATACTATTGGTATCTTGTGTGGTAGCTTAGATCATTACTATATTCTTATGATGCCATGGATATTGCGATGACATTCTATTATGATCATTTGATGGGTTATTTGGAATGCAATAGACTATAGAATAGTAATTTATGATGCGGTGTAAAATTTTATGATGATATGTTTTGGTGGGGGGGACAGGTAGCATCACTCGTTCGCGAGCGCCCTGCTACGCTGTGAATCCTCCTCACAATGCTTCGATTTTATGTATATTGTATATCACTTTGTGGATGCAGGCTTTGCAGGAATAAGACTCGATTCCACCTATTTCTGTAGGTCTGGGCGAGCATTGAACCAACCCAACGGCAGGAAGTTGAATTATTTGAGGTGACATGAAAAGTAACTCCGTACCAAGTTGACAACAGTTTTGTATCTTTATGGTTTGTGCATAGTAGTCTCATTCGTTTGAGAGGTTACGTTGGTCCTTGTATGATTATATGATTTATCTAAAGTAGTGAATGGTTTTATGTGGTAAATTAAATAATTAAGTAATTGGTAAAATTAAAAAAAAACATATAATCATAATTAAATGTGGCAATGAATAAATATTAGAAATAATAGAAATATTGCATTTATTTGGAATCTCTCAATGGTTGTTTTTAAATAAGTAAATATTTAATGAAAGATTGTGGAAATAAGGCATATTTATACATTTGTTTAAATAAAAAGTTTATGTTATGAATTATAAATTATTTAGTTTTAATTAAATGCATTTGTTATTTGGGAAAAACATCAAAATGAAATTAGGGTAAAATATTATTTGATTTTTGAATTATGACCTCTGGTATTCACGGGAAGAGGAATTGAAAGGACTTTTGGGCATGAAATTTATTGTGAGTTTCTCTTGTTTGAGGGAATTTGGTTCGAATGCTGGGAAAATTCTTTTGGCAATCAGTTTCTTGAGTCTTTAGTATTTTCTGTTTTGGAGAAATTGGGAAGAGGAAGGAAGTTTTCTGGATCTGTTGCTGGGAGATTTGCAGCAAAGGAATAGTGCAGCAAGAGGGGGGCAAGGCTTCTACAGTTTGCTGCAAGCGTAGGACGCCAGGTTCTACTCTTGATATCGTTATTCTCTGTTAAATATGAATTGTTTTCTGTGTGTGTGCAATTTATTTTAGGGATGAAAATTTAATGATTGTAGAAAGAAAATCTGCTGGGGGTATGGTTAATTCAAAAATGGTTAAATTAGAAAATGTAGAATTGTTATTTATTCAATGAAATTCTTCGGGGTTTCTGAATCAAAAGGGGTTTTTGTGTAATCTGGGAACAAACAATAGTTGCTGTCTCAAATTGTTTCAAAATATATATATATATTAAAATATATGGGTAGGGACAATTTTTATTTCCAGTAAATTTCTGGGTATGATATTCTGGCCTGTGTCTATATTTTATTAAAAACAGTTCTTCTATTTTTTTTTAATTTGGCACAGCCAATATGCAGTAATATATTTTCCCTGTTTTCTTAAAAAATATATATATATATTCTTATCTCTGTGTATATATATATATATATATATATATATTCAAAATTATGAAATTGTTGAGGAAAAGAAAATGGAATAAAAAAATTTAATCCGCCGAAAATTTTAATTAACATTCAAATTTTTGTTTAAATTTTATATGCATTGATGGTGGTTGTGTGTGGGGGTCGGCTTTGGCCGTACCCACCACCACCCCGCCACCGGTCCGTGGGACAGCCTGCGGACTGTTCACGGCAGTCCGTAGGACTGCCGTGAGCAGTCCGTAGACTGCCACGGCCGGCGGCGAATTAATTCGGGCGGTATGCGTTGGGAATAAAATTCCCATATAAATTTTATTGTTAAGTTTTTTAATTCTCCGCGAATTTTTATATGGTGATTTCTTTTATTTCGGATGTTTATATTTATAAAGATATATCAACATATATATATATATATATATATATATATATTGGTATATATTTATATGTATATATTTATTAGTCAATTTATTATTCTGTGTTTCTGTTTAAAAATAAAAATAAAAAAAAATAAAATGTACATTTATATTAAATTTCGTTTTGATGAATATATTCTGTTATATAAAGCTGATAGATAAACAAAGGAATGGATGCAAATATTATGTTCTGTTTCGTTCTGAATTAAATAATATTTTTCTGTTAATGCAATGGTTATTAGAAGAAAATATATATATACTGGTTAATCTGTTTAATAGACATTTTGTTCTGATTTATATTTTATTTCCTGTAACTCAGTTATTATTTAGAAAATAAATCTGTATAGTTAGATTCTGTTTCTTGTTTTGTTTTAGAAATTATAATAAAGCAAAAATTGTTTCCATGAAAATAGTAGTGAAATAGAAATAAATCTGTTTTATAGGATTCTCAACTTTGAAAGGGAATTGCTGATTTAACAGCATTATTTATTTATTTTGTTTGTAATACGATTGTATTTTAGGAAAGAAAAATGATTTTTGTAATCTGTCTTAGAATTAAATAGGTTATCATTTTTAAGTATTTAATTTCGAAATTTAATCTCGTTGGTTTATTGGGTTTTGGGACTTTGTTATTTCCTTGATGTGGGAACCCTTTTGTTTTTTATGTAACTCTTTAGTCTTCCAGAGGAAGTTGGGTTTGTTGAATTTATATCTTTTTATTTTGAAATTCTGTTGAGTTATATTTTATTAATGGGGTGTACCGAATTATGAGATTTTATTGTGGTACTTTCACTTGCGAGATGATTTGTGCCTCGCGTATTACTTTGTTGTCATACTTTGATGATTATTGTTTGGCATGGTACAACCCCCTTGTTTTGATGGGTCTCTAGGGAGAGTGGCTCCTCGTGGGGGCCGGCGCCCTGTTTAAGGGGAAGAGCTCAGGATAACCCACGAGTGAGTTAGTAAATAAGTGAAAACCTAATAATTAACTTAGGAGGGTTGGGTTGGGTAGTAATATCATTGCAAGATTTTAAAAATGGATGCCTCGTCTTCATTAGTGCTTCTGCAGACTAATGGAAGGCTGAGAAGGCCGTGGTTGGCAAGGTCGTGGCCTCGTCCTCACGAGAGGTCTACGGCTCCGCATGAGTCACCCTATGGACTGGCGCCTCCAGTTGGGAGGAAGAGCATAGGACAGCCATAGATGGGACTGGCGCCTCCAGTTGGGAGGAAGAGCACAGGACAACCCATGTAGGACTATGCGATGACACTCTCCCCTAGTTGCCCATGTGTTGTTTTATTGTGTTCCTCTGGAAGTGGGGTATGGGAATTGATTTATATTATTGTTTGAATTGAGTTAAATTGATTTATATTGTTGTTTGAATTTGAATTAAATTGATTTATAAGTATTACTTCTTTATCATGTATTGGATGATCTCATTTATATTATGGTTATCATCTTGCATCCTTAGGACATTGTGATTGGATGTTATTGGTTGCTCTTTGAATTGGTGTATTGTGTGATGGGTTTATGTTGGTACTTTTTATTTGGTTGTACCCTTGTATTGTCACTCTTGGTCGGAGTTACTTCTCTGTCACCTCTTAGCACGGGGGTGGTCGGGTGGAACGTGCTCCGCACACCGTTGGGTTCCCCATCAGCGTTCGTGGCTTCAATCTTATCCAGTTGAAGATTTATTACAGTTGATCTCATTGTATCTTTGATAACTTGTATATTGTATTTATCCCACATGTTTGGGATTCTGGATGTAACTCTATGGATGATGTAACATTGAAAGATGATGTAATGTAATTATTTACTTTGTAATTTTAATTGGCTATGAAATGTATTATGGGTTATCTTGGGATAAAATTTATGTATGTACTCATCTTATGATGTCATTATGGTTCCTTTTGATATCTTTTGGAATGAAGTTTAATATTGTCTTTTTGCAACGTAATTCTCGTGGGGGCCCCAAAGGACATAGTTGATGTTGTTGTTATATATGATCATTTAATATTGATGTGATGATTATTTATCTTTCTCTTTTAAAAAAAAAATTATTTGCACTCTTTTGATGTTTGTTCTTTCGCTTCCTCCAAGGCAAACAACATTTTGAATAGATTGAATCTTGAGTCCTATCGATACTCCGATGGTGGGTCCAACGATGAGGTATGACATGGATGGAAAGTGCAACATGTAGTACAATGATGATGCAGTTTTGATGAATAGGTGGTAGAAGCCCACCATCCCACCATATGGAAGAGTTGACCTAGGTTGACCACAAGGGTTCTAGCGGGAATGTAATAGGTGGCGAGGATAGATGAAGTATTGTGATGATGTGGAAGATACGTGGAAATGATGTGCTAGACAAGTGGCCATAACAGGTTGACATCTCATTGGGAGACAGTGTCATATCGATAGGACATAACACCATGTCCCCTCAAAATTTTTATAAGAGTGTGATAAGAGAGATTGGTGAATTTTGTTGGGAGCTAATTGGACGTCACTTTGACATCGTGATGCATGTCAATCACTTTATGGAATTCGACTAGGAATTGACGAAGGTAGTTGGTGATGTGTAACAAAAAGTGGTGAAAAGTGATTGATTGTTTTGTCAATTCACATCCTTGTTGTGAATTGCATGGGAATGATGTGGACATGTAGGTTGAAGGAAGCTTATCAAAGAGAAAGAAAGATTTTGGAGTGTGTAATTTATAAGTTCCTTTGATGTAACAATGAATGATGATCATAAAGCTGTAAGACCGACGTTAGAAAGTTAAAGAACAATCCAACGGTGATGTTTTAAAGTTGTTGAGATGAATGAAGAACCATAGATCATGGCATGTAGAGATAGAATTAACAGTCAAAATTTGAAGGTGAAGGCTTCAAACAAATAAATCCATGTATGCGGTTTCTGACTGGTAGCTGACTAGAAGAATGAAATTAATTGGTCTACCTACTTCAACACTCGATTTAATTGGCAATTTGAGGTGCACAACAACGAAACTTACTATGTCATAGATTGGGGTCAAAATAAAATCACCAAGGAATGCATTAAATGTAGAATAGGGTTAGGGCTTGCTAAAGGCTATGATATAGAACCCAATGAACCAAATTTGATGTTGTATCAACTAACTTCAATAAGAAGGAAGATGAGAAGATATTAACTGAAGATCTATTTTGATTGTGAGTGGCTTTAGGCATTGATTGTATTCCAAGGTTAGGGTTTTGGAGAATTCCATTGTCAACATACCAAAACTTGAATTTTATTTATTAGTTTGATGGACATATAGTAACAAAAGTATCCAGATGCATTGGTTAGTGGTGCATAGCTCGAGAAAGGTACTACAAGTCAACAAAGCAAAGAAAAACAATTAGGAAATAGAGAGAGAGGTGTACAAGTGTCTACATGTATTTGAGCATAGTGTGAGGTGAGGAAGTAAGAAGAGAGAGAGATGGGTTTGCTGTAGCAGAGTATAGAGAAAGGGTTGTAGACAAAGAATGTACTAAGTATGAGGATAAAAGGTGAGCCCAATGTATGATGATATGCTTCTCCATGCAAAATAAAATATGATTGTATAAAACAAAGTTTATACCCCCATGCATGGTAGTGAATATGCTAGGATACTACAACTACCACATGACAAGGAGAAAAAAATAATGCTATTGATTAACTGAAAGATGATAACCAAGACCTCTTATTTTTTCCTACATGTTAGGCTTTATGGGGATATAGATACCTTGTTCTCTAACACCATGTCCTTTTCCATTATAGCCAAATTGTTTCAAAAGTTCGTAACATCTTACATAAAGTACTTTCATCTCTTTCAAAGAAGGTGGATTTTCATGTTCATCTTCATTATAAGTGGATGTGTAATTTGTGTTTTATTCCTTGCTAGGAGTTATGGAATTGGATTTTTTTGATGACTCAATTGATATCATTGTCACTTCTTTCTCTTTTTTGACTTCAATTGTATCTTTTGCTATTCCTCATCAAATTTAGGCATGAAATCTAATGATCCCAACCATCTTTCAACAACATTGTGATGGGTGAAAGACACTTATCCTTATCTTGAAATTGTAATGGTTCTACTTTTGTACTTGGTGTCAATGTCCTAAGAGGATTTGTTATTCTTGTTTTAGTTTGTAAACAATTCTTATATTTTTGATAAGCTTTTATCATGTAGACCTTTTTTTTGTAAGTAATTCAATAGACAATGTAATTTTGAAGGAACTAAATTAATTTCATGAATCCATGCTCTACCCAAGAGGAGATTATATGAAAGATCATTGGGCATGACATGGATGGGATTTTTTAATATAACCTTCCTGAATTTGATAGGTAATATTATCACACCAAGTGGTTATTTTCCCACATTATCAAAACCATGAATAGACCACTCAACTAGTTGAATTTTTATCTTATTTGCACCAGTTTTATCCAAAAGGTTCTCACTACAAACATTAAGCACCAAACCATTATCAATGAGGGTACGCCTAATGCAAAAATTGTTAATAATAGATACTATCATCAAAGCACCATTTTGTTTTTGTGTTTATAAAGGAGGTAATTCACTTTGATGAAAAACAATGTCCAAATTAGGTTTATTCATGTTCTGAATCAAAGCTACCACATTAGTCGGTTGCACACTAGGAGGGAAAACAACTTGTTACAAAGAATTTTGAAGCATGTCATGATAAGTTGACGATTTTTGAATCAAATACCACAAGGACATCTTAGTAGGAGTATTGCAAAGTTGTTCAACAAGATCATATTCTTTAGCACTATGTTGCTGGATATTAGGTGTGGGTGGGAGATATGATTGAGGCAATGGGATGGATTTTGGAGTTTTTCTTGGTTGCTTATTGTTTCTAGTGTTATATGTGTGAGCTACAATATGATAACTTGGTTGCTGCAACATATGGTTACTAGTAAGGTGTTATGCAAAACTTAGGATATGGCCATGAGGTTTAGGAGGACCTATAATGAGAAGTGATTTAGGAGGTCCAATAACTAGAGGAATCTTATGAGGTTCAAAAGGAATATTAAGAGGCCTAATGATTAGAGGACTCTTAGGAGGTCGAAAATGAGTTTTTGGAGGTCCTATAATTAAGGGAGATCTAATGATGAATTGTGTGTTCATAACCTCACCAGATTTAACTTCTTGTTGACAATATTCTAATGGGGGGTATAAGGTGACATTAGCCTATTCATCTATGCAATCCATCTTACTATATTTTGGAATTCATGTATTAATGATATAATCCTCTTGCACCATAATATTTTCCCTAGTAGGAGAGATTCTAGGAGAGAAGAAAACAAGATTCTCATGAAATTGAATGGTTGGTCCTTCTAAGATAAGTTCGTCACAAGTAGGGGAGGTACTGGGAGAGAAACAAATATCGTTTTCATGATCATCACTAATTGCATCCTCTTGTCCAACAATATCCTCCCAATTAGGAGAAGCATTAAGAGAGGGGCAAAGAAGATTCTTATGACTCTTAATGAGTGGATCTTCTAATACCAAGATACCTTCGTCATGAGTAGGAGAGGTATTGGGAGAAGGAAAACTATGATTGTCATGATTATCTATGATTGCATCCCCTTGTCCAATAATGTCTTGCCAAGTAGGAGAGATAGGGGAAGAGAAAAAAAAAGGATTTTCATAACACTCAATGATTGGATCCTCTAACACCAAAATATCTTCTTCGAAAATAGGAGAGATATTGAGAGAAGAAAAAATGTGAATTTCATGATTTTCCAATATTATATTCTCTTTCAATAAGCTATCCTCACTCATAGGAGGGGTAATGGGAGAGGGATCAATGAAAACTAACAAAAGAGGGGCAATAAAGTTATTTTCATATGCTCGTAAAAAAACCTTAAAATATGTAACAAGATTTGACAATAGAATATGAATTATGATAACACAAGATTTTTTCAATGAGAACATGATGTAAAATAATTTTTCTATAAATCTGAAATGCAATGATTTTTCAAAATTTGCAACAAATCAAGCAAAATGACACCTTTATTGAGCATGTAATAACAATTTTTTAGAATTTCAAATTAGATATTTGTAAGAAGGAACAAAATGAAACTACAAAGAAAAAAAGATGTGAAAAATCTACTTGAGACACTTGTGCAAGGATATGGTCGCCTAAGGGCTAATGGGTCCTTCTGCAGGGGTCTAAAAAATTAAAATATGAGTGTTTAGGTTACTATTTATGATTACTATTTCTGGTTGCAAAGTGATTCTACAGTGACTATTTTTTCCAAAAACTTTTGATGAAATGCAAGTGCAAATGTGTGACGATGTGTAAACAAGAGCGAGAATTTTGAGTGCAATTGTGAATGGAATTCTGATCTAAATAAATGAAGCATAAACTAATAAAAACTATGATACAAAATGTATGCAATATTCTTGGAATTTTATGAATTTTAATGATGCAAACATGCAAGATCTAACCCTAAATGAAGAATGCAAAACACAATTATGCAAAACCTAGATCTAGGGTTTGAAAGACTTCTAATTTTTAGAAGGTATATGATTTTAGAATGTTGGGTTCACTAAAATGAAACATAGAAAAATAGTGATCCTAGGCCCTTAATGCAAATAACCTAGGATTCAATGGGGATTTTTCTAAATTTCATTAGAGAAGTAGATCACAAGGTGCAAAAATTAGTTTTTAGACTTGAAGGTGAGCCAATAAGACCTAGATCTACATCTATTGGGGGTTGGAATGGATTGGAAATATTTTAGAATGATCAACTTATTGATCCTATATTCCCTAATATTAAAAATGCAGGATATTGACAATTGACAAACAAACACAATAGTTTGCAAGTGGATCTGGGAAGTGCAAAAGATAAAACCTTCTCATAAAATTAGTCTTCATGTGCCTACAAGGATAGGATCACCCAATGGAAAAATTTTCCTTATACATGGGTCTTGATCAACTTTTAGGGTCCTCTAGTGCTAGATCTAAGATGTTGTTTTCCACTTGTAAGTTTGTTGGAATTGTAGAAATAATTTTTGCAACTTAGTTTTCATGTCTTGACAAGAATGATGACAACAAATACAACAATACAAAATTGCTCTTCAAGATCTCTTCAATCCTTCTTCAACCTATAATCTACACATACGCAAAGAGGTAAAAATGTTTGTTTGGTGCCATATAGGGGTTTGTCTCAATCAAACCCCATGAATAGTATTCCCACTTTCACAATGGCAATGTTAATGATAGAAAACCTTGAATGGGAAGGAAGGAAATGATGAATGAAAAATTGTTGCAACTCACCACCCTTTAATGCATTCTTTGAAGGACTAGAGTCATGCACATCTCTTCAAATAAATTGGATCTTGCTTGGTTGATTTTCTTGACTTCTTGAATGCTTGAAAACAAGTAGATCTACAATGTTTTGTCAGCCTTCACAAGACAACATGAACACACATAAACTTGGACATGATGTTAGGATATTTATTATTGCTACAAATGACTGATAATGCTTCTCTTGAATGCTCTTGACAATAATATTTTCTCAATAGGATTTCTCTCATGAAGTCTTAGATTTTAAATGATAAAATAACTATGTATTTATAGGTGTTTATCTAATTTCTCAAAAATTGGATTCCAAAAGCCGACTTACAATTTGAATTTGGACTATTAAAAGGCCGCCAAAAAAATATTTTAAATTGGGTCATAGAACATAATTTTGAAGTGGATAGAAATTTTAAATCATATAATAATTATTAATACTATATGTGAAATTTAGGATAAATCTTTTTAAAAATATATCATAAGGAGAATAAGGTTTGGTAATAAATATGCATTTAAATTATTCTAAAATGACACATAATTTCTAATACTTAAGTGAAAATATTCTCTTTGGATTTTTACTTATGTATGAGATAAATCTTTATTAAAAGATGATGGTATTTAATGATTTATTGTTGGATTAGGGTCTTAAATTACACTGAACGTGACATTGGAACTAATATCATTCCAGGGCTCAAGGAAATTATCACAAATGGTATACGTGTTTGGATTTTCAGGTGAGATTGATTGACAAAAGTAAATTGATGTTTCAAGAGTTTTTATTTAATCTCATTGTCACATATTACTAACAATAATAATTTTTACATAAATTTGAGACTTCATTAATGATGATATTTCATATTCTTCACAATATGCTCTTTTTGTTTATAATTGTTAAGATATTTAAAAATTCAAGTAGATGATTGCATTTCATTAGTAATATTTTCTATGTAAACATTTTAGTAGTATATCTATATATATCCATGGTCACATTTTATTTTAAAAACAATTTTGAGTTTAAAAAATGGTGAACTATAGGTATATTTGGATATATCAAAAATTAAAATAAGCCATTAAAATAAGATTACTCTAAATTTAACATAAAAAGAACACTTGCATTTGTAGTGGAGACCAAGATTCAAGAGTCTCTTTATTGGGAACACGCACTAATGTTCGTAATATAGCCTTTGACTTGAAGATGCCTACAAGAATACCTTATCATGCTTGGTATCATAAGGGACAGGTATAATATTAAGAAAAAAATATTTTAGAGTTGTATCTTAATAGTATATTTGTATTGTATATTTGCATATACATACACACATACATATAATATGTATATATAATTATATATATACACATATACATGTAGGTGTATGTATGTATGCATTCCCATTTATTAAAAAGTTTGAAAAGAAATAAATTTCATAGTGATATGAGAAAAACTATGGTATAAGTTTGTATGTTTATAATTTATAATTTTTTGATGGAAAAATAGGTAGCTGGATGGACAAATTCCTATGGAAACTTGTTGACCTTTGCAACAGTTCGAGGGGCATCACATATGGTTCCATATGCTCAACCTGCTAGAGCATTGGGTTTGTTTCAATCATTTTTATTTGATGAAGATTTACCAAGAAAGCCTTGATTTTTTTGATGATTTGTGGAATTAGATGAGTAATCCCTTATTTTTATAAAATTATTGGGTTTGTACCATTTAAACTCATTTATTATACTCCAAGAGATACTAATTAAAAAAGATGTTAAATAATAATTATAATATTAATGTTTGATCTCATGATTTCAAATCTCAAGAATAAATTATTTGTATTGTTTAATCAATTGTAAGTTTCATAGATTTTCTTACTTCATTATACACTCTACACTATTTAATCCAAATAATTTAAAAAACTTTAATTATTTAATTAATTATCTTAACTATTGTATCTTAGTTCTTGAATATTATATTCTCTCATATACAAAAATATTTAATATTACATACATTATG
Organism: Sequoia sempervirens; assembly: GCA_007258455.2. Classification (NCBI taxonomy): domain Eukaryota; kingdom Viridiplantae; phylum Streptophyta; class Pinopsida; order Cupressales; family Cupressaceae; genus Sequoia; species Sequoia sempervirens. Next base: position 6,201 of record VDFB02029352.1, on the reverse strand, counting down.
TATATTTATTTAATTAGTCATCCTTCATATTTTTTATATCTTATGCTATGCCTAGTATTATATTTATGTTAAAGGATATTTTAGCTATTTATTCTACATAGTTCTTTCTATGGACCTAATTGTTGTAGTGTTTTTCTTATCATTAGGCATTACTTATTACTATACCACAATAATTACATACACATATAATGCTGGCTATTTGACATACTACAAGGAAATAAATCACACCTTACATAAATATGGTCTAAGTCTCTAACTCTAATGGACATAAACCTTAGAATCTAATAGAGATGAAACTTATTAATGTAAATAGATATCCAATTACCTAAGTTCAAGAAATAGAAAAGGTCAAGAGAAATGAAGCAAGAGGGTACTCCCCTTTGCCAACAAATTCAATAGCAAAAAAAACTCATAGACACAACTCTGCCCGAATTCAACATTTCATAAAACAAAGATTGCAAACAAACTCAAATTACAATTCAATTACATCAAATTCAATGGCCTGAAACTTCATATAGCATCCAATATGCTCTATTCCAAAACATCATCCTTCACTCTACTCCTGGAAACCATTCACTTCTCTTTTGCCAATCACCTACTCTTTGGTCAATTCATGAACAACAACTCATACCTTATTTTGTATTTTATTGCAACTTAATTTTGAACCCTCACATTTCATGGCTCGAATCTCTCTCCCACTATATTTTCTATTTGCATTTTTCTTTCATTGTTCTACCTTATTCTTTCTTTTAACTCTTGTGCAGAAAATCCTTGCTTTCATTCATATACACAGTAAGATAATTTTGAAAATGTCTATTTTTTTTGGCAATTCTTACTGTCTTCATATGATATAATCTACATTTTTTATACAAACATGGGTCTCCACTTAGGAGACCCACACCTCCCTCAACTACTCATGTCCCCTCACATTAATCTACCTTTTATTTTCAAAAGCATTCAAGATACTTTTCCTGCACCTCACTTTGTCTTCAACCCCTCCATTTCTTCCTATGTTTCCCCTCTCTAGCTCTTCTCTCCTGTGCGTGTGACTGCCTCTTTTTTTTGTAAAGTTGCATATCAAAAATTCTTCAGTGCCCCCTCACATTCTTTTTATGCATTTGAATTGTTTATGAAGACTTTGTTTTAACATTCCTTTACAATTTCATTTTTTGCATGGTCTTCTAGAAAAAACCAATTAAAAGAAAATTCTTTTTCTTCCTTTTAGCTTCCATGTGGGATTTGAATACCAAGGCAATTTCTTGCATGCTATCTAATCAGCCCGTGGACCTTCCTTTCCCCTTTTGGTATGACTCTTCCTCTTCAAGGCAGTGTTATCACAATTTCCTTTGCATTGGATTTACTCTCTTTGGTGCAACCATTTTATTTTGTTCTTTTTATTACACAATAGATCATTTATTTTAAACTATAAAAACTACTTGTCTTTGAAGTCAAATTCATGATAACCATTAAAGGGAAGTTCCACAACCACCAACATATAAATTAATTAAGTGGAGATATTGCAATGATGATGAAACCGTGCAAAATTATTCTTTAGTGATTCTTTAGAACTTAAAATTTTCTAGTGCCAACATATTTAAATGTGATGTGATATTTTTTTCATTGAATGTCTTTGCCACTCCAAAGGTCATATCCAAGTTTTCTGCAACATAGAACCAAAGAAAACCAAAACTAAAAAATTAAACTGCACATTTTTTTTATTGATGAGGATAACCCATTTTCCTGTGATACTCTTGCATCCGACATTCCAGGTAGAAATATTGTGAGAATAGGCTCACAATGGTTTAGTTGAGTTCAATGAAATCACTCTTTCAAATTGTAAACAAACTACAATGAACTCCATCATTGTATCAAGTGCTGCAAAACTATTTCTTTTGCTTCTTCCAACACTTCTATGGAACCCAAACCACCTCCCTCTAGCAACACAACATCTCCCTTCTATTTCCCCTTGTGGACTCATGTCCACCAAATCCTAACCTCCTCCTCCAAATGATTTCCACACTCCTCTTTTGTGGGTTCAAACCCACCTCTAACCGTCCAACTCCACCAAAACCCTGCGACATCCTCCACAATTTCTACTAACAAATATGCACCATCTACAACTCACTCTTTTCTTCTATCCAACTCACTTTTTACTATTGCATTTGAAAAAAAATAACATCACATAACTGATTTACCTCATCTGCATTCACGGCTACAACATCGAACTTCACTTCAATGTCTTCCACATCCTTGTCAATAGCAACTTCCTCATTCTTCTCTCTTTGTTGCGACCTCTTCACTTTTCACCTCAATCCTTTCTTCTTATCTCTTCATTCCTTTCTCATGGCATGTCTCTATTGCAAATTTTTCCACAAGGGCTTCTCTCTCATCTTTCTCCATCCAACTTAGGTTGCAATACTCTTTTTTGTTGTCCTCTTTCTTCATCTCAATCTTCTTCACCACTTTTCTCTCACTCATTCCAACTCACTTTCCCACTTTTCGTAATGCCTTGCCATGTGAACCCCAAAGGACAACTACAATAGACAAATTACCGCACAAATTTTTATTTTTTTAAAAGTGAAACATTACATAAGATAAGTATGTACATACATTACATGAAAAATAATTATGCATTTACAAAATCATTTACGACCTCTGAGGTACACAAGACGGTATTACAAAACCTAGACTCTTACCAAAACGATAGTGAATGAAAACCAATATTTCATGAAAATAACATACAACCATCCATGATCATTAGAGATGAAAAAGATACATCATTCTATTACAATTCATTTCATAGTTCAATATTACAATTGTGGAGCATATTTCCATAGATACAACACATCATGGATACAATAGTACATTACATAATGCTTCCCTTATATCAACGAGAAGAGTACATCAAGTACAAGAATAGTACATCAAGGAAGAATAAGGTACAAGCGTAGAACAATCTTCAACCAAGTGAAGCTTTGGAAACTCTGCATCTTCTTTCGCATCACGAACACAACCTGGGAACCCAATGGGGTGAAAAGCACATTCCACTTGACCACATTGGTCTGAAGACCCACCCCCCATTCTAGGAGATGAGAAGAAAGACCCACAACCAAATCCGTCAGGTGAACAATGGAAAACATGACTCCATGACAAGAGCAACAACAAACACAAGACTACATCCACTTCTAGAGGTACGAGCACAACAAGAGGGGAACAACAAACATACAAGGCTAGTAAAGGGTGGAGTGTCATCACATAAGTTTGACATGGGTTACCTAATGTGGATCTTCATAGGTTACCAACTCCCTACCTGGTTAAACCTTGGCAACCTCAACCAATCCCTAGCCCCCATTCTCACTCATGTGAGATCAACATACCTTTCAAGAGGACAAGACAGTTGAACTTTGACATTCTAAGCCTTCCCACTCATCCCAAGCCTAAATGAGCACTTGGGCTATGAGTGAGGCTACATTATCTGAATTAATGTGAGAAACTACACAAACCCCTAATTAATTATTAGGTTATCGCTGATTAAAGAAACTCTCAATGAGTTGTTCATACGCCACTTTGTGCACTGGCCCCATTGAAAGCCACTCCCCCTACTAACAACAAATCTCAAATTCACAGATTGGGTAAGCCCACTTGCACAAATAATCAAAGCCAAATTAGTAAATACACCAAGAGAGACATGTATCGTCTCACGCTAGCACTTCAAAGTAAATGACTCCCTAGTGCAAGGCCTACCCACAAAAATACAATCCAAGTATAAAGATCAACCATTACCCTAATGACAAAGTCATGAAACCACCCACTTTCAGGTGAAGCAAAATAAAACTCAAGAAAATACTCAAGGCTTGATATGGGTTACCCAATGCAGATTCTCCTAGGTTGCTGACCCCCATCTAGGGTTACCCAGGTAGCCTCACCGGATCCCCGACCCCCATACCAACTTATGCAAGTAAAAACCATACCCTCTCAAACCTCTGGAAGACTCTCAAATTGCTAACATAATGGTTTCCCAACCATCTCAAATATGGCTATAAGAAAGTCAATTGCAAAAAGTATCCTCAATCAAAATTAACACAAAACAAAAACTCACATCATGGAACCAAAAAATGACTATATAACTTTCATTATTACAAATCGACAAGTGAAGAATAAGAGTGACAATATCAAAATGAGATCTTCAAACTCAATCAAAGTTGATATTAACAATTCCATACAAATCAATCACAATAATCACTGAATGACACAGTATTCAATTCACACAATCCTTGCAATCACAATTACTCCAAAGATTAAACATTACTTCTATTGGCACCATCACAACTCATCCACAGTCCACTACCAACACATCAATCCAATAGCAAACAGTCGACAATTCAACCAAGCATCTTTAAGAATGACCTGAACATTCCTATCAAATACTTGTATAATCCTTACTAAGGAATATTAATCAAACTATTGTCCCAACATCATATTACCTTTCTTTTCTATAACATAATTAAAGATTACTCTATAACAAAATTTATCTCCTGAGATGTTCATTAACTATCTTTTAATGATCTTATAAAATAAAACAGAAAAGAATAACATTCCTTAATACAAGTAAGGAAATTTAATCCCAAAATACTTAACCAAATACCTTTTTAGATGTTTGATTATATCTAAATCAATATCTCTTTTCTTCAACTTCCAATATATATTAATAACCAAATAATCACAAAGGGTAAACTAATTTACTTCTATCACTTTAATACAAACACATGTAGACTTATATTTATAAATAAACATTTAATAAATCTTCATAATCATTTTATCTTTACACTCATTATGAAAAATAGTTAAAGAAAACATATTCTTCCCTTTCTATAATTTCCAATTCTCTTACTATATTGTTAATTTTGTTTATCTAAATCAACAAACTCTGTTTTCTAATTCTATTATTCTTTTATCTACTAAGACCACTTAATTTATCTGACTATAACAAAGCAATTACTTTGAGGTTAGCTAATTCATCATCCTCTATATTCTTAATCAATTACTTGTCTAACTCAATTTATTTAATCAAACCCCTCCAAATATCAAAATATAAATAATCCTTTAGTAATCACAATTTATAATTAATTTATACATTTAAAATCCGCTTATATTAACAAATCCAAGGATGTAGGCCTATAAATAGAAGCATTGAAAACCTATTTACTAAGTAATTCACAAAAAGGAAAAAAAAATTGACAATCAAGATCATAATCAACCAACAAAAAGTATCATACTTGTTTATTTAATTAAAGCCTTCCATTTAATGATAAAGCAATCTACTGACTCAGCATTTCAAATAAGAAATAAAAAATAATTCAAAACTTCTAATGATCTAATGTGTCTGATTTCCTAACTTATTATAATCATCTAACTTAAAACAAGAGCACATTCCACAACATTTATGTCCGATATATATATATATATATATATATATATAAGTACATCTTATTATAGGAAAGCTAATCGAAATATGTCAAAGTGATCTAATCTTGTTTACATTTACATACATTTATTGACACCCTCATATGTATCTATATAGGAAAACATAAGAAAACTATGTTTCTAAAATAAGTAAGGTAACCTAAGGTTATTACCCTCGTATATATTATATTTCCAATACAATATATGTTAAATGACACCCATTCAATCTCTAACATATATTACCCATTATGAAATCATCCAAATAAAATCAGCTTATAAGATATTGCTTTCACTAAAAGACCTAATACAATCTTTATATCTATACACCTAATAAACAACACGAATGATATTCTAACTGACAAGGAGATAATTTACAACCAATATGGCCCACAACACAAGAAACATTGAAATTCATAAGCAAGGTATGCAAGCTATGGAAGAATGCCTCAGAGAGATGTCATCTCATGGAATGCAATGCAATGATTACATAATGTGCAGAAAATGGATTTTGCAAGGAAGCTCTTAGAATCTTTAAATTAATGAATCACTCTTTGACACATCCTATCACTGTAAGCTTTGCTTGTGTTCTAGGTGTGCGTTGTCAGGTAGGTTTGGTGGATGAGCGGTGCACATACTTCACACGACAGTAACCCTTATCGCATTACATATATAGTTGATCATTAGGAGTGCATGGTTGACCTACATGCCCATAATGGCTATCTTGAAGACAACCCGAAA
>VDFB02029351.1:0-48016 GCA_007258455.2 Sequoia sempervirens | reverse complement strand
CTCCCATGTTTTCACTAGACTAGGGGAGAGGAAGATGTAAAATGTTGTAATCTACAATTTATGAATTATGATGATGATTTTCAAAGGCAATCATCATAAATTCATAATAGTTGTTAGCTAACTATTGTATCAGGATTTCACATGATGATGAGATTTTGTACTTGATTTGTATTCAAATGAATCAAATTTAATAGAAAACACTTTTGTACTCATTTATGGACTCCTTGGATATATGTTTTTATTGAATTTTGCAAAAAACTATGTTTTTAAAGAAATTTAAGCAATTTTTTAAGTTGCCATGTTTTTGCCAAGTCGTAAACTTTAAGTTTATCAAGTTCAAGTATGCCAGCTATGGCAAGAATTGCCAAAATATGGTAGAGTTGGATTTGAAGATCTCATAAGACATTGCAAAATATGTATTACTATATGGATGGCAAATAGGCAAATGGACAAAAGATACTGGTTAAGGTGTTTTCCAACCACATTATGAGGAGTGGCAATAGACTAGTATATAGACATTCTTGATACTCAAAAAGTAATGTGGGAATGACGAAAGAGAGTATTTGAACAAGAGTTCAAATTATTAATCAATGCTAATGAAATCCTTGCAAAAACCTATAATACCCAACAAATTAAGCATGAGAACTTCAAGCCTATAACAAGATACTCGAGGAGTTACTCAGCTGATTGGAAAGGGAACCAACAAATGAACTAAAGAAACGATGGTTTATTGAAAGGTTGATACCCTCGCTTTGGAAGAAAATGAAGACAACTCCTCCATCATAAAAGGAGGCATACAATCAATCCATTGACAAAAAATAATTTAAGATATCTGGCCATTTGAAGAAACATGAAAACGATTCTAGTTCAAGTGATAATGAATTTGCATTAACATAGGCTCTTCAAAGAGACATGTAAAAATTGATGATAGAATTGAAGGACATCGAAGATGGTAAAGAACTTTGGTGTATGGATTGTAAACTAGGTCACACTAAAACTAATTGTCCTAAAAAGCTATTCTACAATATATGCCAAGTTGTGGGTCACTCAATTAAAGATTGTCCCTATAGTTTGAAAAGTAAGAGTACACAAGTTCTCTTTACACAAGGAGAACAATCCACTCCACTAAAGGCATAGAATGACAAGAACGCATCTATGAGTGGCTATTAGAATCAAAGGAAGGGAGGGAAAAATCGAATACAATATGTCTCCAAAGGTTATCCCATGTACAACGTTGATAATATAGTTAATGAGGACACTTTGCAAAGGATTGGCATAGAAACCAGAATAAAACAAGATTACTTTGTAAAAGGTCTAGACCTAGGGACTATGATGATGCCAAATTTCCAAAGTAAAAGGCTCGCATCAACATGATTGATGTAGAAAGAAACAATGAAGTATTAGTAGTCATGTGAGCCCACCGTCAACAAGGCCATGTATTACCCAACCCATGTATTGAAAGAGGGAGACATGTTGAAGCACGAGTACAAGCGAAGGAACATTGCCGCTCCAATGAACATGCAAGTACTCCAACCAATAGGCTAGAATCAAACTAAAATAGACTACTATACCAATGAAGATGTTAGACTTACTACAAAGCACCTCTAGAATTTAGGGATGCAATTGCTACTACAGCAAGAGGAAGTAGCAGGATAGAATAAGAAATGGCTCACATATCCACTAGAGAAGAGGAAGAAGAACTAATAATAGTAAAACCCCAAGTAAGTTGAGACCAAACAATTGATCTAATGTTACTAAGAATTAATAAGGCAAAGAAACTAGCAATGGTGCACATGGAAATACTAGGAAAGAATCTCACTAAGACAATGATTGATGGCAAATCTACCATAAATGTACTTCTTGAAGACACTTGGAGAACTTTGGGAAAGCTGACCATCTGGCCTCCAACTTTTCAACTAGTGGGTATATACCAATAAGGAATAGAGGTGCTTGGAGTTCTAATGGTTCAAAAGGTACTTATTGGAACTCAAATATTTTTATTAAATTTGTCATCATCTCATACATAAGAAAGCATATGATACATGTTGGGTCAAAGTCAATTAATAGCAAGAAAAGCTGACCATAGCTAGAAAAATAATACATTCTCCATTGAAAAAAGGGAAAAAAATATATGATTGATTTGAAGAATCAAGTAGTAAGTGAGGAAGCGGCTTCTTTGGATTCATCGAACTCTAACTCAAAGAAGAATGGAAAGAAAACCATGATCAAGATCCCATGGAGTTGAACACCAAAGGAATCTTAGAATTACAGTCGTGCTCAAAATATGAAACAAACTCCCTTTGTGGCCCGTTCCATTGGCAAATGGAAGAATTTAAAGTATTTTCATTGACCTACAATTTTACTATGAAGATTAATGAAGAGGAACAAGGACTAAGGAACAACAAGAAGCAAACATTTAATGTTGAGGAAACCCGGGTGAGCCATTCCAAAAAGTTGAACAATTTTTGAGTGTCCAATGAAGTACATGGTTCATTGTTAACAATTTATTCTCAAAGGTTGGGAGCTATAAATATAATTGACTTCAATGTGCCAACAAAGGCACCAAATTCAACTGAAGATCACAAAATTAATGACGGTACAACTCAAAGAAATAAAATTAGAAAAAAAAATGATTTGGCACCTACAAATACTTGTATTAACAAATATTACAAGGGACCCTATTTGTGTTGTATATTTCAACATGACATCTAAGTACAAAGACAATTTGAGAAAACTTCACAAGAAAATAGTGAAAAAGGGAAAAGTACCATACAATGTATAAAAACGAAAAGTATTAAATTTGGAAAGGGAAAAAAGTTGGGTCTTGTTGGAAAAAAATAAAATAAAATAATAAAATTAAAGAATTGCAATAATATCTAAGTTTTACCATATATAGTAACCTATGCTTCAACCAATCATTGTACAACCGCTTTAGCAAGTTCCCACCATATGGCCTCTTCAACAAGTTCCTATCGAACGTCTACTTTGGCAATTTCTCACCATATGGCTTCTTCAACAATTTCTCACCATACGGCTTCTTCAACAATTTCTCACCAAATGACCTCTTCAAAAAAATCACTAAATAGTTTCTTTAGCAAATTTTTAACATATGGCCTCTTCAATGGATTCATATCATACAACATACTTGTTAGGAAAATGAAGGTGTCTCAACCTTTGATTTTTCTTAGCATTGGTTATTTAATTATTTAATGTTGATAATTATCCCATGTTGTCTTGTGAGTTACAACTTCCAAAACTTGTTTCCGAGGAGGAGTCAAGTTGGAAGTTACTGTTTACATGTGGAGTTGTGCATGAAGGAATTTTCTATTTTCGTGTTGAGTTTGCATGGAATGTGAGTTTTGGAGGTGCAGTTATTTTTTGGCAGGTGCAAGTTTTGCATGTGCAGGTTTAGTGACAATTGGCAGTTGCAATATTGCATGTGGTGACAATTGGAAACTTGTTATGCATGTGTAGTGGTTTTGGCACTTTCCATGTTGCATCTTCAGCCTTTGGCATTCGATTTTAGAAATGTCTAATTAATGCATTATAAGCTCCTGTATATTGAGCACTTGTATTTTGGAGTTGTAGGTTGTTGTATTGTTGAGATACCATTATGTTGTTGGATTGACTCTAGAATTGTAACACAGACAAACTCCTGTAGAGGCTTGCAGTGCAAGTGTATTGTAACCATTTGTTTACAGATAATACATTGTTCAGACTTTTGGAGCGTGGGGATTTTCTCCCAAAAGGGTTTTCTCCATGTATATTTGGTGTTATATGTTTTATTTTATCTCTAATGTTGTTTATCTTTACCTGTAATGTGCATCTTTTTATTGTAATTGAATAAGGGTTTGAAACTATAGAAATTTGCACATTCTCTCCTCTAATAGATTGGTGTTGGAAGCTTTTCTGCGTGCTTGGCTTCCTTTCAATACTTGGAGGAGGAAAACATAAAAAGGAATATTATTGAAGTTAGAAACTGAAAAAATAAATTATAAAGTGCCTGATTTTTACATTACCATATAGTGAGCAAGGACAAAGAAAAAAATTATTCATCATAATGCTCCTTCCCTTTCAATTAGAGGGCCATACAGGGGCATTAAAAACCAAATTATAAAGTTTGTAAAGCTCAAATGCAAGGCAAAAAAATTCTACCATACAGCACTTAAGCCTTCACTATGCACCAGGTCAAATCACAAGTTGTACGATTCTCCCTTAATACTCCTTACGAATGGCCTACCAAATAGCTTGTGGTGGGGATCTCAAAAGAACTAAATAGTCAAATCATACCTTACAATCTAGGAAAGACAGCCTCCACCTTCATTTTCTGCTGTACAATCTAGCCCCTGTTGGATTCTTCTATTGTACAGCCAAAGAGTAACACATTTTTTGATGTACAATTTTCTACTAAACAATTTTTGGTCTACAACATTTTGTTGTATCTTTTTCTAGCTGCATAATTTTCTACTAAACAGTTTTATGCTATACATTTTTCTACTGCAAATTGGATTTCTGCTGCATGTTTTTATCTGTTGTACAGATTTATGTTGCCACCATACCTCCTCTACACATAATATGGTTAGGTGATTCTTCCATTGTAGTTGTCCAATCTTCTAAAGTATGGCCTTCTGAATTTGGCCAAGTAAATGAATCATTCCGACAATATGGTAAATTGAGAGAAGGCACATCCCTGGCCTCTAGGAAACCTAAACAAGATTTTCATTATGGCAATAATTCTCAAGTGCCAGAAATATCATCAAGATGTAACAATCAACCAATTGAAGCCTTTCCATAGTCATGTGAACATTTAGACTTGGCTACTTGTTTGTACAGCCCTTCCAAGAAGATTATTAAATTGTATGGCCACAAGCAAGTAAATTCTCTACACGGTGTATTGCCTTCTCAATGTGAGTTGAACAATACATACCTCGTAAGTTTTCCTTTCTACTTCCAGCTGTCAAAACCAATGCAAGTTAGCAATGCTAAAGGCTTGGCATTCCCAAGATCTTCATCCATATTTCATTGTAGAATGTCCAGCAATGATCACGCTATTCTAGCTATACGAGGGAATCATCAACCCAAAGGCCCTTATTCGGTTATTCCTCTACAATATCATCACAAGTTTGGAAAACTTTACCTAATATTACTTGATCTGTTGGCTAAGAATCCGACTTTTCTTCTTTGATAGGGGGAAAATGATGCAGTTATTGTAAAATGACTTTGAAATGTTTTATTAAGTTGCTTGTATCCAACTATGTATTTTTTACTTGTCAGCTTGTGGGTAGTTTTGTAGGAGGCAGCTATTAGTAGTTGTGGATGGTTGTGTTCTGCTTGGCAACTGTTAGGTTCTTTAAATAGATTTCTCGTAGTCAAGGAAAATAGTTGATCATTGGTTAATCATCCCTACTCTATTTTTGTGTAAGAGCTTCAAATGAATAAAGATATAATTATGTTACTCTATCTAGTATTCATTGTATTTATACTCATTAGGCAAGTACTAGTCTTATTAGATAAAGGAGTAAACATGGATCATTGCTCTTGTGCATCTACCATGACAAATAGGCAAGACAAATTCTTGTAGATCACATTTCTGAAGGCACCATACTTGCAGCTCTTTTTCTCCATCTTGATCTGTCATATTGCCACTTGACATCTCAGGGTTTCTTTGTTTTCAGTGTATAGATTAGACTGATCTAGAATAGATTTAGCATTAGAAGTACTTTACTTTATTTACTCTTCATATCAGCTCTCTTTTCTAGTACCATATTATCATTCGGGTCAGGGATTGCAAGATTTCCATGTTGCTTGTTCATAGCTTCAGCCTCCTCCTTATCTACAATCCTTGAACTTCCATGAAATTGCACTTTTAAATCATTTAGATTCATTTATTTTGTGTATTGCCTACTGTTTTCACCATTACATTGCCTTAAAAAAAGGATTTGAGTGGTTTAGAAAATTGCTCTGGCACATCAATTGTCTCAAACTCCCTTGACGTCCTAATATCAGTCTTGTTTGCATTGGCAAGTGTAATTCCATTGCTGATTTGTGCCTTTCTTCATTTGGAATGATTGCATTCAAGCATTTGATCTAATTCCTTGACATTTATTTTTTTTGATCTGCACATTCTCAGGTGAATTTGTTGCCTTTTCCTTCTCTTCCTCACATTCTAGAATCACTGCACCATTATTCTCATATATTGATTCTTTTTTGCTACACCCTCTTTTGTGCCACATTGTGCATACTTCTTGTCAAATTTGTATCTCCTCTAGCTTGTCCAAGTGGCTATTAGCTACTTCATTTGCATATTTATTTGTTGTCCCGATATTATTATCTCTTCATCACTATTCCACATTTATTTGAATCCTCATTTTTTCATTGATCACTATCCTCTCTTCATACCTGTTTATTTGGGCCCATTATTCTCTACTTCAAGTCCAATATCATTCTTTTGCATCATATCTGCCTTTCTCACCTGTTTATTTGTTGCTGCCACTAATATTGTATCTTCTATCACTTCTATACTAGTTGCGTTCACAGCTTACAGACTTGCAACATTCTGGAAACCTTGTGACAGCATTTACAGTTTTGACAACATTTACAAATTCTTCTTTTCTTCTTCCCTTTACTGTCATCCTTCATTCACTTCTGTTCCTCTTGGATTCATTGCACATGATATCTCAATTCTTGCCCATCTTAGTCATTCTTGAAGTATTTAGTTACTCGGTATTCATTGTTGCACATTTTGAAAACATTAATTTCTGCAGTTTACAAATTCCAGTACTTTCACCATTCCAGCCTTTCTTCTCACATTTTTTGCATATCAGCACCATTTGGTCCCTATTGAAATTTCTTCTGCCTCATTACACTAGCTCTTTGTACTGAAACATATCCATTGTACTCTTTCTCTATTTTGTGGAATTCTTAAGTGTGTCTCTTTGCATCCTTCACACATCTAGGTTGCATTGTTGCATATTTTGAGCATCTTGTGGTTCCTGCATTTACAACGGATTTGCATTACAACTGTGCCATTCTTGGTGCAGGTGACTGTTGACACTCCATACATTTACTACATTGCATCTCATTTTTAGCTTGTATCTTCACTTTGAAGTATTTACAGCCTAAGTGCTCTTAATTTGCAGCAATACTATATCTAGCATCCTATCTTTCAATTATCATATTGCTTCTAGAGATTACTTTGAAGATTTTAGAGCATTCTGAGCTAAGTTGCAGTGCTTTATATTTATTTCGATTTGCCCTAAGAACATACAAATATATAAATAAAAAATCAAATGCATTTCTCCCTTTTTGCTTGTCATTGCAATAAGAATTAGGCCTTGTATGTTGTGTGAGAGTAAGCCTAGGTTAGTTTAACTACACGTCCATTTACTTTAGAAGGTACAAATCTTCTTTGTTGTTGGTGTTGATTTTCCTATATGCTCGTTTAAGAGGATTGTGAATTGTATTCTCATTTACTTATTGGTTGTTTGACTAAAATCAATCATGACTCCAAGTTTTTAAATTAAAGTTTGGAAGCACAAGCTACTCTTCCCATTCATTCTAGCTCATTCTTGTCTATACTTTCGAGCCCAGTCACTAATAGAATTTGCCTGGAGCATGCCACCTCCATCAATCCTTTTTGTCTTTTTATTACTATACCAGGTCGGGAACAATGTCATGTCCCCCCCGAAATCAGAAACATCAAATATTAAATAACAAGATCAAATGAACATTAAAATATAAATACGAGTAATCGCAAATATATCAAAATACAAATATGAGAAATCACAATTTTAATATAATTATAATATCATAGATAATATTATAATTATAAATAACATTACAAATATTAAATTAAATATTATAATCACTATGATATGATAGATATTAAAATATATATACAAAAATGCAATAATGATTAATTCGTAATTTTAGGATTAATTAAAGTAATTAAATTATGATTTCAAGATTATGTTAATTAAAGGTAATTAGACTATGATCTTAGATTCATACTTATTTTATGGTTCCAGAATCATGACTAACTCATCTTGTGAGGGTCATTTATAGGATTATATTGTTCAAATATGATCAATAACTCATGCACATTCTCACTTATATCTTATGATAGTATTTTCAAACCTGAGTTTAATCAATTTACTATGCATATTTATAATCAGTTCTCTGCTTATATTATTATGTTCATGTTCCACCATGGTAAGGAAGAAGGATTACAGAGGGAATGCTGCAAAGGGGTCTCTCCTAGATACGCCACCCGGGGGGGAACAAGATGAGTCCACAAAGGGCCAAGGGGGTACTTGCCTTTGGGGTCAAAGGGTACTGCCCTTGGGTCTAGATTGATCACCAGAGTAACCATTCTAATCTCACTCTCCAACCATGGTGTAACAAGAGGGGAGGATTAATTATGGGGAGTAGAAAGCGTTTGGAAGGATGAGAGAATTAGGATCGTTCCTAGACCAACTCATATGAATGGCATATGCCACATGAGGTCAAGGAGGTCGTCTCATATGAATGGCATGCACCACATGAGATTAAGGAGATAGCCCCATATGAATGGCATGCGCCACATGAGGCCACGAAACCTAGGACACCCCATCAACCACGCTCTTCCATGCTTCTCCCCATGGTGGGCACCTCGAGGTGAGGTAATAATCGGGATAGTAAAATTACCATGGAATTACTAATGTTGAAACATGATGCTTCTCTTGTTAGGTTACGGCTATAATTGATATCTAACTTGTTTGCAAGATTACCAAACCAAGGTACTCTCTAAACTCGTTTATTCACTTGTGAAATTGATAACTAAAGTTAGAATCAGTATAATCCCTATTAGGGACACTACAAACAACCCCATAGAGCTGGGAGAATTCCATGAATCATGCAACCTGGCCTTGCAGCCTCAAACCAAAATAGCGTCGACCAGCAGTTCCATCAACTTGTTCTTCAATCTACACAATATTCTCATCACCTGGTTCCCCAATTTCAGGCCCTCAACCAAACTATGCAGTGGTTGAGAAATTCTGAGAATGAAGAGCCCGTGAGCAAAGACAACTCCTCCAACAAGAAACACAAACAAACCAAGCCAAGCAAGCCAATCAACAGAATCCTTGAGTCTATCTTTCCTTAAAAAATTTGGCTGTTCTAACCCAACCTTGGGAAAGCATGTGTGTGAGGTAAAACATATAGTTTTCCTTCCATCAGTCAGCCACATGAGCAATTGTACCAAGGAAGTGATTATATTGTTACTAAGAGGGGATGTACACACATTTGCTTTTCAACATGCTTCTTCAGTTTCAAAAAAATAACAGTTGAAAACCATTCAGCTTGGAAAGAAATGGTGGGAGATTGGAGAATACCTAAAAAGATCCCAAAGCACCAGGTTCAGGTACTTGTGTCTTGATATTAGATTGATTGCATACAGCCCCATAGTGCTGAATATTTGAATTTTTTTATTCCAAGTCTGTTGTTTCCTGTGATACACCTACTTTTCTTTATTTTCTTTGAGGGATTGGCATTTGTTGGGCACCTAATTGTCCCATATCCCATAAGACTCCACATTAGACAAAATGGGAATGGACGGATGGTCCTATAATTTGATGGATACCTTGGTCTAAAGCTTTACATTCCCAAATTGGATGGTGCTTTTCTTATTGCTTCCCTTGACTGGTGTCAAAATCAGGATCATGGTGTGCAGATGACTTTTTTTATTGCATTTGTACTTTGCAGTATCATAAGGCTAAAGTTTACTAATGATTTAGTTTTGCCTCTGTTTTTTCCTTGTGTTGCTGATTTTGAAGTCTCAGAAATGGATGTGAGTTAAATGTGCTCCTTTACCTTTCCTTGTTGCTGCACTAGTCGGTACATTCATGCAGGTGATTTTCCATTTTTATGTGTATCACAGGCAGTGTTTTTCTCCTAGACGCCTTGTATGTCTTCCATTTCTTCTATTCCCAGGTCTGTAGGAGCCTCAAAAGGGTTTGAAAGACTGACCTGTTTGGCTGGCTAGTTTGTCACTTTCCTTTTCTTGCATAGGCCCTTTGACATTTATCTTCTTCGTGATTCTCTTGGGTTCTTCAGGCCATTCCCAGAAATGGGAGTTGCTTTACATTATCCTCAGTTGGTCAAGTGTTTTCTGCTTCTTAATTCTTGTGATTGTTTGGCTCAAGCTGTGACACAGGCAGGTCTTGTTCTTGTAGAGTGGGACATAACCTTGCCAAATGACCATGCTCGCGGTAGGTCCAGGAGCAGAAGGGAATGTTTCATAGTTGATTGGTTGCTCCCACTCTATTCTTCCCATTTCCATCAGTATTCGATCAGTTGCTTCCACTCTATTCCTCCCATTTCCAGAAGCAAATGGTCTATCCATATATGTATTGACAAATTCTAGCACAGTTGAGAACCCGAAAGCTGTAACATACTCCCCAATGGCACTTTCCATTTTCTTGGAGTGGTTCCTGTCTAAATTCACTTGAGAGCAATGGAAGCCTTAACCATTCATGTCCTAAACTTGGTATTTTCTTGATTGAGTTGAAAGTAGAGGACCACAGTTTCATGAAAAGGCCAGATATTTTCAGACCCAAGGGCAACCCTCAGAAGCTTAATCTTTTTCCCACTTCAATGAGAATACGGCAATGAAATATCCTGTTTTCTAGGTTTTTTGTACCTAGAGTCAGTGTTTTATGACCAAAAGCCCCTATGAAATGGCAAATTAGGACCTTTGTTGGTGTGAATAAGGTCTTATACCTAGCTAATTCCTAGTAGGGGGCTTATTCACATGTTAAGTTTACATAGGTCCTAGGTGACCTTCTAGAAGTCTTAGTTGTCTAGATAAGATCTTATCATATCTTATCTTTTTGATTTCTTTGTCAAGTTAGTTGTCTCATAACATAAGATTAAGACACATGTCACAATCTTGTCTAATCCTATCTCTCACCTTGACTTTATAAGCAAGGCATCATAAGTACATTTACATATTCAATCTTATAATCTTGCATCCATAATCAAGCAAGCTATTCTTGCCATTTTCTCTCTTGTGGAAGATATTTTGGTCTAGTAGTTGAACCTAGAGTGTTGGGAGTTCACCATTAACTCCTACATGGTATCAAAGCTCCAGTGTTGCAAATCCCTTCCCAAATTTGAGGGCCATATCTTGGCTTAGAGATTTTGTTAGGTGCATTTTGGAGTTTCAAGGATTTCACAGTTGAATCCAAGGTGGTAAAGAAAGTCAAGTTTGCCATTCGTTTTGTCAAATTTCGTTATGTTTTGTCAAATCTACAAGGGTTTCAAGTAGAGTTAAAAGTTACCAGATCCAAGAGGTAGCTGAATTTTCAGAGCACTTTGGGCCAAATATGACCCTACCACCATGTCTGAAAGGCTTGAAAACCTAAGGGTCGACTATCAAATCATCGAAAACGAATACTTTTGTTTTGAGGGCATCAAAGATTTTTTGCAGTAGTCGCTGAAAAATTTCATACAATCCAGATTTGTATCGTACGGCATTGTTGGATCTGCAGCAGTCGCCTAGTTGCTGAGAATATTTTGCAGCATATTTTGATTCTTGTACCTTGCTACCGTAAGCTTGGTCTGCAATTTGCATCGTCAGTACGAAATTTTGCACGTTGTTAGTTTAATTTATTGCTAAAAAGTTTTTTGTTTTATACAAACCAACAGTTTGGTTGTTTAAACTGCCTACAATTTTGCTTTGGGGCCAACGGGTTTTGTTTATCCACTAGTCACGTAGTTTTCCTCCCGCAGTTTCTTGTAGCACAGGGGGCTAAGCCTCAGGCGACACGGGTATCTGCTGCCCACCACAAGCGGCGCCACTGCCACCTACTTGCCACCACTAGTGGTGGGCTTTTTTATTTTGCCTCAACTTTGCAACAGATCACATGGAGGACCATGCACTGGCCTTGGGGGACTTATATTTTGCTCCTGAGGCCCTAATAAGGCAGGCTTTTTTTGGAGGCCATAACTTTTCACCAGGATATCGAAATTTTGCAAAAGAGATATCGTTGAAAAGTTGGTTCCGCATACTTCACAGTGGTGCAGGTATTTTTTGCCAAATTTTGCTGCAATTACATTTTACTGCTGATTGAAATCAGATCTTGTTTTCTGGCTCTTGAGCTCATAACCTTTTGCCACGATCTCCAATTTTCACGATTCTTGCGACGTTGGAAAGGTATTGAGGAGCTCTATCCAGCCATCCATGCATTTTTTCTTGTTTATGTCCCAAGTCTATTGTTGATTCAATTCTTGCCCATTGGGTATCGTAGAGGATTACTTGGATATTTTGTCAGTTGGGAGGGTGTTGTTTTGATCATTATTGTCATGTCCCCCAAAATTGTAACACTAAGCTAGAGCGTTTAAAGACAAATAAATAAATAACATACAAATAATTGTCAAAATCAAAACATGTGTAATTACAATTTAAATATAATTATCATTGATAATATTATAATTATAAACATAAAATTAATAATAAATATAATATTCAAAATATACAAATTATAAATGAAATATAAAATACAAATATAGTGCTACAAATCATAATTTAAATAAAACACCAATTAATAAATAGAATGACTAAACAATATATATATTTATGATATTAAACTATATTTAAAAAAACAAGAATAATAAAGTATAATATATATTCGCACACTCAAATAAAAAATGCCTTAACTACTGCATTGAAAGCAGCATTCGTCTCATGAAGAGACACAATCTTTAATCGCCCTCAATGGATCTTATATTAAGGCGAACTTATGAGAGGAAGAGGATCATGGAATGGATGAGAAAAAATCGCTGGAAAAGAAAAAGGTAGTGATTCATTGTAGTTTAAACTAACAAACTCTAAAAGGCATGAAAAGAAATAACTATCGGTTACTAGAAGGCTGCGGCAGAAATTAGTATTTAAGTGGCAGCACTTAAAATAAAGTAAGTAATATTTAAACAAAGAGCCACGTCTATTTGCTAAAGAATGTCTCTCTCTCTTCATAAAGACAAAGATAGAAATGGAGACGGAAAGAGGAGGGGATAGGAGGGTAAGCATCAGTAAATAAAGGATAAGAATGTGGAAGAAAGGAAAGTAAATACAGAAGAAGGGAATTATCGATGAGGTCCCTATGATCTGCACAGTCGGAAATCTGATAAGGCAGTGAGCAGTAAATATAGATACTTACACATGTACATAGATATATATTCATATATATATATATATATATATATATATATTAGTTACAATAATGCTATATAAATCTTTATTAGAAGTACTGTTGTATGCATATTTATATAGAATTCATATACGTGCCCATATACATATTCATATAGAGGTCATGGCTTATATATTTATAAATGGAGGTCAATTAGAGATAATGTCACATACATACTTATGCAGACTATATATATTTTCGCGATTGTGCAATAATGATGCTTGCAGCAATTATGGAGCCTTATAAATAATTATGATGCTTAATATAATTATGGATAATAGATTCTTATCTGTTGAGTCACACTAACGATATCTTTTGAGTGCGAAGAAACAAGAACAATTGAATCTTACGAAGATACATCATCGCATCAAAGAAAGAAGACAGATCGGGCTCAGGGAAATAAGTTTGGAAGAAGTCCAGTTAGTACGACGATCAGAGGTAAGTACCCTCAACCAACTGATATAACATTGAGGTTTATATAATCGAATTCCAGTTCCCATGACAGAGGGTTACAGAGTAATGCCTAACTCATAACTTATTAGAATCAATATCAATAAATGTTCTAATTTGTGATGATTTGTGAAATCAATAGGATAAGTGAATGCATAGAGAGATTAAATGACACGTTTGCAATCAATAGATTTATGTATCTATTTATTGAGTTCATCTCTACAACGTAAGTGAATAATAAATTCCACATATAGAAATAAATGGATATTATTTGTCAATATCACAATAATGTTGCTTACAGCAATTATTGTGCTTCCTTGAGCTTTTATGACTTTACCTTGAAGAATAGACTTCGGGCCAAAATCCCCTTTCGCTAGCACTCAATAAGGATAGGGAGTTTGTGGAGGGAAAGGCTAGTAAATCGCTCCATTGATGGACGGTCCCAAGACAGGTGGGACACCTTGAGGGAGTCCACTTTGAGATCATGCACGTGCCCTTGGCACAATAAACCTACTGTCCAATGAGGTAAGGAAAGAGGAAACAAGGCGAAGATCTATTCCAATCAAGAGTAATAAGTCATATCAGTTTATGATGTGTTTATGAACTAGATGATAATGCATCCGCCTTATCCTTAAAATGCTCAATCTGGAGTTGTCTAATTTGATTTGGATTAAGGAACTATGTGTATTTGTCGATAATGCATGATGTGCGCAGGCCCTCAAGGCAAATTACATGTTCAAAATTAGGTGTTGGTAAATAAATTTCTTGACCCTAACTTGTGCATTTTATGTCTCTAATAAGGGAACATTACAATTATACTTCATTTCAACCAAATTTCATGTATCGATCTCTGATTTTATCATTTGAGAAGTGCATCATTGTTGTAATCAAGGATTATGCAACTCATCCTTCTATAATCATTCTGATTAAGGACAATTATGAGTCTTGGCAAAAAGGCATCCTAAGGACCTAACCCATTGCAACTGGTTCAATCTTTTGCATCATCTTTATGGACTCATTCTTGAGCCAAAGACAACATGGAAGAAATCAGTTCGGGGTAATAAGAATGATCATATCATAGGATTGATTGGTTGTAGTTTCAGTGCAAGCATCTTCAAAGAGACCTACAATCAAATTTCAGGAATCTCGTGCCCACGCATAGTTTGGACCAAGATTTGGGAAATTTTTGGAGATCCACATAATCCTCCATTACCAGTTGATCTTGCATCAAATTGCCTCATTCCACTTGATGATGTTGACAATTTACCCTTTGATGATGAAACCTTAGAGGAGTTTGAATATGATGTAGAACTTGAGCGTCTTGATGATCTAGAGACTTCTCTTGCAACTCCGACTTCTCCAATTGAGATCACACATTCATCTTTTGTTGGTGATTCATTGAGAACTTCTAGTGATTCATTGCAATAGGTATCTAATTGCCTTCCCAATTAGGATTCTTATTTATCAGACATTGCATCTTTGTTTGTGGAGTCTCACATTTCAAATTTGCAAGACCAATTTGAGGGTTTGTCTCTCCTATTTGATGATAGTCATGGCACAACTATGTCACTTCATCTTTGTCTTTGGAGATAGTTCAATATTAGTTTCCATTTGTTCTTGGTTTGTCACTTTTTGTTGAGATTGGGCACATACCTGATTGGATTGTGGCACCATCTTAATCTACCAAGAACATGGCAACCCATGAGCAACTTTCAGAGACACAAACTTCATACATATAGATTCTTCTTCCTACCAATTCCTATTTGAAATGCGATGCATTCTTGTATTTGTACTTGGTCTATCTTCTTCCCAAGGGGAGAAACATTGTTTGTAGGAAATGGATCATGTTTTGTCTTCAAGCATTCACCATTTTTGTAGGAAATTACACATTGTGGGGGTATATGTTAACTCTCTTTTTCCCTCTTATGTGGGGGTCATTGATTGTATATGCATGATGGATGTAGTCGTTGGGGGGTATCATTGAGTCCTCCATACATCATCCTTGTTTCTATCTTTTCTCTCTTTTGGAGAGGAGTTTTGTCCCACTGGGTTTTCTGCCCTTCTCCGTTTGTGAGAGATTGCATTTGTACATGGGTACCTAATATGCCTATTTGCCAAGACCCATAATAATCCTTGCATCTTTGCATCTTTGCATAATAATTTACTCCCTAAGTTGCACTTAGGGGTGGTGTTGGTGTGAATGAGGTCTTGTACCTAGCTAATTCCTAGTAGGGGGCTTATTCACATGTTAAGTTTACTTAAGTCATAGGTGACCTTCTAAAAGTCTTAGTTGTCTAGATAAGATCTTATCATATCTTATCTTTTTGACTTCTTTGTCAAGTTAGTTGTCTCATAACATAGGATTAAGACACATGTCACAATCTTGTCTAATCCTACCTCTCACCTTATCTTTATAAGCAAGAAATCATATGTGCATTTACTTATTCAATCTTGTAATTTTGCATCCATAATCAAGCAAGCTATTCTTGCCATTTTCTCTCTTGTAGAAAACATTTTGGTCTAGCAATTGATCCTGGGGTGTTGAGAGTTCGCCATTAACTCCTACAACCTTTTCCTTGAGCAGCCATTGTTTGTTTTTCATCTCATCCATGAGGAATGTTACAATACACAGATTTTCGATCCTTAGATAGCCAACATTTTTCTTTTTTTTCTGGGAAAATTGGCCTTATAACAGTCCTGTAGGAATGGTATTTTAAGAATTTGAGTAAATCCTCCCTGCAGATCTGATAGGGCTCATTGGAGACACGGCAGATCTGAAGTTCTAGTCTGGATGTTACGGGTCTGAACTCTAAGAGGAGGACCTTACACAGGATATGGTAGGTTAAAACTCGCCATCTTATATTTAAAGTTATCTATCAATGTGTGATGTTAAACATAAGGTTACCTTCTAAAGATCTTGTATAGAGATCATTTGGTAGAGGATGCTCACTTTATTAAATATATGATCAACTTCAAAAATAAAGACCATAATAGATAAGGGAATCACACCCGATTGTGATTAATTACAAAAGGTGCATCCCACGCTGGAGTCAAATGACTGCTGAAAGACAAATAATAGAACATGTACATTATAGTCATAAATTTGTAGCTCTAATAGAGCTTAAAGCCTTGAAAATCAATAATACAGAGTCACAGACAATTTATAGAAATTCATGACCAGCTAGCACTCATAAAGTAAATCTTAATTTTATCTTAGAATTCTATGATATATTATTATCATGTAGTTTCCAGGTGTCTATCACTATATTATATGTAAAAGGTAAAAGTAGTTTTTGGTCACCGCCAAACAAGGCCCCAATTTGGATGAAACATCCTCGTGAAGGGGATCGTATTTTCCATTTACGGGATTATTGAACGAGGCATACAACCCAATCCACCTCAAGAATTCAACATGTAAACTCGTCTATGAAGGACAAACACCTTCACCGTCATGCCTACTCAAGCTTTACATTCATGCAATGAACGGCAACTACAAAGAGGGCTCTGAATATCATCATTTTCCTTTTTCTTACTTGCAAAACCCCCACTTGCATGTATTTGCAACCTCTACACAGTACAGACCCCATTTACAAAGTCACATTCAGGTCCTTCCCATATCAAGTGGGATAAGCCACAAAAAGGTCATCCATTATAATAAAACTTTACCAGTTCTTACCACTAACCTAGGAGGATTACCTATTAACATTTTAACTGGACCAATAAAGACAAGGTAGTAATAGCTACATACACAAGGATAGAGCACCAATAACCTAGGAATAGTTGCATGGTACTTACTACTGGTACAGCAGAATAGTTGTCACAGAACTTTGGAGTTAGTTATTCAGTTAAAAATGAAAATAAAGACAAAGACTAGCCTCACCTGAAGGGACTGTGTATTGCAGGGAGGGTAGACTCTTCTAATTCGTTGAGGTATCTTCCACAACATTTCAATATGAGATTGTGTCCATGATGAGTTTACCATCACCAAGTTCGAATATAAACCCACCCATCCATACATCCAAGTCATTAGCTTGTAGTATACTGCCTTACCTGCTGATAGCCAATAACTGCAATAAGCAAGGAAGATTTTCGAATTAGTTATACAAAATAAAACAACTTTCTCTTTAAGTAAACAATTCTTATATCAATATCAATTGAAGCACAATGGGTAAAGAACTAAAGAATACTCTACTTGAAGCTTATTAATTTATTCATTTTATCTTTTTTATCTCTTCTCTACAAGGTTACAGAAATTATATTAAAAGACAGCCATTATTCTTATTATTAATAAAAGCGAACATAACTAATATAGATATCTTAAATACATCTATCTAAAAGACACTAAGAGGTATCAGTCTCAAGGTGCCTATATTAAATTTATGACGTAAGTTAGATAGGCATCTCCAACCTGATATCTTAGTGTATTTTTAAATAGATGTAATTAACAAATTAATTTAATTTTCTATATGAATGTTAAATGCTAATATCTATTTGAACTACTACAGATACACAAACAGATAAGTAATTAGATAAAAAAAGACACAAAGCCATTTGATTTACTTCAGAGTTATTTTATTTTATTTTAGAACTAATTTATTCACTGCATACATACATGGACACATAAACTTTAATATTTATTTAAGAATTATTTTATTATTTGAAGAACTATTTTTTAATACACTTGTTTTAATTTTTTATGAAACATTTAATTTTACTTTTGGAAAAGCCACCATTGATTATTTCAGTAATTGTTTTGTTTTGTTTTTACTTTGAAAAGTGTAGTAAATCTTATATATTTATATGTTACTTTTAATAGTTTCATTTGCAGGTATTAATATATATTTTAAAATTTTGATGTCTTTATATTTAAAATAAATAAAAATTTGTTCAGTCCAAATAGATTTTCTTTCATGGTCATGATATCAGATGCTTCTCACCCTTGCTAACACTGTAGGTTATGCCTCTTGGCATAATTAGCAAAGCAAAATCATGACATCCATCATATCATAGTTTACTTAGGTGACCAACTCGTGAATACAACTTATTCTTCATTAAATTTGTACCTGCCTTATTAAAACTTCTGCTTAGAGTGGTACTCACCTTATTCCGAAAGAAATGAGGTGGGTAAGAAAAAAATATCAATCAAGACACTACAAATCTTGCTGATGGAAGCAATTACCAATGAAACAGAAATTGTTGGTGAAATTTAAAGAACGTTAGCTGCTAGACCAACTTGTGTATTCACACTATAACTTTCCTCACAATTGTTAAAAATGAGAATGATGCCTGAGATGAGTCATCAAAGCTAGCTACATAATATTATCAAGGTGGATGCTACTAGCACTAGGAAAAACAAAATCCACTGAATTGCATGCTCCCAACTTGGAAGTCACTGACATACACACCTAGTACAATAAATGACTCAGGTAATGACATTGAATCTTGACATCTTAGATCTCATCGATTCCCCTACAATATGTCCTACTAGCATATCCTTGTCCACCTGACACCATGATGCCCAAACAGAAATACACAAGTCATCTACCTCAAGAAAAAGTTTTATTATTAAATCCCTAAACTTTTACCAAATTTTCTTCTCTGCCTACAACAAAACTTTCTTTGGTCCTCCTCAACAGTACCTTTGAATTGTTCCCTCAACTATAAGCCCCTTCTCTTCAACTCATTACTCCATTACTTTTCTATCCATCTTGTATTTTGCCTAATCCGAGTATGGTGTAAACTCTTGGCCAAGAATACCAACTTCTCAACTAACACATTCACAACTACATTCATTTCTGTAGGCATTGTTGCCCAACTCAATCTGCATATGTAGCTTTAGAATTGCAAAGCATTCATGTAGATGATGAGAAATATAATGTATAATTCCTTTTGTTCACTTCTTGGACAGATTCTCGATGCAGGATCTCAACTTGACTTTTTACATATGGCTGTTCCTGTTATACTTAAAACTTACCCTGCACACTTTTGTATGTATCCCAAAGCAATTTCTTCTTCTATCTCACTCTTCTAGAATTGCGTTCTACCAAGCCTTGTTTGTTAACTGCTACTATCACTCATATAGCTTCATTCTTAAACACAACCTTTAATTAATCAAGACCAATGTTTGAGTTCTCAAAGATTTTAAACCAACTATATCTCTTGTTGAACTTGATGCTACCATTGTTGCCTGAATAGACCCGCGTATGAAGAATCAAGAAAGCAATCTCCCCTTTCATAAGTTTTTTGTTCATTCTAAAAGAAAAGAATAAACCAAGAAAAGTTTTTTTAAATATCTTGTACTATACAGTGTAATTTAAGATGCACAAATTTCAGAAACAAAACAGATTGAACATGCATTTTTTAGAATCCAATAAATACTGACCAAGGATTCCCACTGTAAAACATCTCAATAGAATTATTTGTAACTGATGGGACTACTGCTGTAAACCTAATCCAAATCAAAGAAACCTTTAAGACAAGGTAAAAAGTTGGATCGGGATTGAATGACAGGTATGACAACTTCTCTTTGGGATGCAAGACATGGCTTGTTTCTTTTCCAAATATGCAACTTATCTACGCAAACTGTCAATGCAACTATTTTTTCAGTCTCTGTTCATGATGGCCTCCATGGTTACAAACTTACAATACTCTCCATGAGCTTGACTATACCCTCAAAGAAAACAAGGACATTCAGCTCCTTTCAGAGATTTATAACAAATTCCAAGTCTACCATTACTCTTATGTTAAAAATTTATGCCTAAATCAAGTTGACTGCCTATGCTTCATTTATGCTAAATAAACAGAATTAACATACCAAATAGGAAAATATCTTTCTTTTGATCATGTACACTCTAATACAATGGCCTATTTATTTTGAAACGTGTAATGTTCATCTAAAAATGCTTATACATATGTATAGGCACAATCATTAAATGGCAAATGAGTATTAGTGGTTGGGTTATATAAGAATCGGTATTACTTGATTTCGTATATATAATAAAACTTAGTCCATGCTATCTGATGTACATTGAAAAAGATTATTCACCAGCAAATCTTACCTCTAATGACTTCCAGGTCTTCTAGGTGTGTCTTATCCAGCCGCAATATCTACCTAACCAAATTCTTGTACTCTATATATTAGAGGCATGGGTAGCATATTTGTATAGAGTTTAGATCTGTAAGCTTGTTGTCCTACTCTTATTGGAGAGTTATAGATATAATAAGCATATATTTGTACCCATTTTAATTGTTCGTTGTTCTTGATGTAAACTTGGCTTGATCTATCAATACCAGTACAATTTTTCACATGGTAACAAAGTTCATTTGCTAGGCATCATCCACATGTTGCAGAGGGATTGAGGCTTGTGTTCATTGCAGCTTGTTCATGTGTTCATCATCCACTAAAGGAAGGCATGCCCCAAAAAATGCCTAAGGAGACTAAAAAAATGAAAATAGAAAATTAATCTTGACAACCCAAAAAAATGAGTAATTATAATTCAATCTAAGATAAAAAGTAGAAAAATGCCTGCCTTTTTGCAATGACATTGTTATTGTTATACATTGAATTGCGGCTCAGAACACGAGAAAGCATATCTGAACTGATTGTTGGATAATGTGTGTAACAAGCAACCTTACAGCCAAATAAACGTGCAAGAGGATATGTAAAAGCATAGCCGCTAGTATCAAAATAAAGAATGGGCATAAACTTGTTAAGAGCTTCCCATGCAAGTAACACTGAGCCAAGACTCTGTCCAATGAGCGTGAAATAGGGGTAAGTGGCTGCCTCTATCCACTTCCTCTTGTACAGGCGTACCACCTGTCCAAGAGAACACCAAAGAAACAATATAAATAAACAAATTAAATTTGCAGTTAAAGAAACATAGTGAAAGCAATTTTGGAACCTAATGCAAAAGAGGTGCGGGTAACAATCGCTGCCTGCCTATTGCTCAAATTTTGAAGCAAAAGAAATTTTAAAAAGATGTGGCAAGATGCTAATGCATGCATATATAGTGCAGACTTTTATTCTAATGATCTTAAATTTTATCATGTTTACAGTTTATACTGCACTACAGTGGACAGCAAGCAACATTAAGCCTCCAAAATGAGCGAACTTTTATCCTGATCCAGATTAATGATCATAGGACAGGACAACCTTAGTGGAATCTACTGTTATACCAGATTTAACTCAAATTGGGGAGGCATACTGTTGATTGAAGATAGCTACGATCAGATATTTGTATTCGATCCTGCTGTTCTCAATATCTATTAATATCAAATAAGTCAGTTTCAGATCTGATAAATTTGATCGATCTTCTTGCAAATATTAAACGGAACTAAGTTTAGATGATTACGCATTTCATCTAAGTGAATGTATGTTACGTTTTTTGGTTAACATTAGTTAAGGGAGCCCCGCGCTTGAAGGGACACGTCCCATGAGTGGACATGTCTCCACTTTGTGGAGACACGTCCTCTCATGAGACGTGTCTCATCAGAGGAGTGTCTCCCTCTTACTTATGTGAGGTCCGTTCTCCTTTGCAGATATCGAAATTTATTAATATTCTGCATTCGTCTTCTTTGATTATCTCAGAACTTAAATCTGTCTTCAAGTCTTGTTCAGAATTTTGTTCATCCTTAGTTTTTTAGTCTGAGATCTTAGGGAAATTTGATATAACATTAACACATACCATTGAGAATATAATTAAGATATCTAAAGGGCAGGATATACTTTTACTTTTTGGAAAACATATTAAATAAAAATTCAATTCTACATGTTTTGCTAGATACAGGGTTGGTTGTTGGAAAATTTGAATTGAAAGTGTGCTTATTCCAAGGATACCTGGATATCACATCCCTATTGTTAGGAAAGCCTGCTATTGGCAGTATTAATCCTTTGATAGGGCTATGGGCTGCTGCTCCAACCATGATTTGCTGGAAGATCTGGACAGAACAAAATCCTCATACTTTTAGGGGAGTGATTTCCCATTGGCATGAAGTTTCATTGAAGTCAGAGGCTCTGTCTCTGAATTGAAAAAATAAAGTCCTCTGGCAAGAAGCATTCTCCTCTTCCACGAGAACCAAACCTTTTGAACCACTGGCCCAAAATCGAAATCTCTAACAGAATGGATTATACTAAAGCCGGGAAGGATGGGCTGCAGATTTGTTGGAAAACTCCAGGGAATCAGAAGGCCAAATTGATTTTGATGGGTCACAAGAGAGAAGCCTGGCAATCCAGGAGCTGGATGCACTGTGCATGATTGGTTAGGCAACTTTCAGGAGCTTCTTCCTACTCTATACCTTTGGCAACTAACAATGAGGCTGAAAATTATGTTTTAGCAGACACTATGAGGATTTAAGTTATAATCAAGAAAAAATAAATTCATTACTTGAAATTCTTTTAATGTATGCTTTGAAATGATAACAATTTTGGGGTCATGTCTTATTACTCACTGCCAGTTTGTAATGCCAATGGAGAATGGGTATTTAGTGTTAAGTGCAAATTATAAAATGGACTAATGGTGCCATGAGGGCATAGTAGTAAGAATCAATAAGGGATTTTTTTTGTGTGTGGATATGCCTATGATTGGTTTGCAGCAGTTGTTTCCTTTTATCTTCTTTTCAGCTTTCCGGATGTAGTAGTGTCTGAAAGTTTGGAAGCTGTTTTGAATCCTTTGGTCCATCTTATGTACCTTTCTTCTATTTATCAGGCGAGGGTCTCATTATCTGATCTTTATTTACAATTTTTATTGTTTTTAAATTTCCATCAAAAAGACCTTCCCTAATAATTGCTCTCGTCAAATATGAGTACCATCTAGAAACACGGTAGGTGGGCAGAAAATGGGAATAATGACAAGAAAAATAAGATTACAAATACCCTTACCTAAATACAACACATGATCACAATTTTTAAATCGAAAAATATACAACAATGTTTTAAATTATGATCAGACAGATAAAGAAAATTGAACACAGCATATAAGAAGCTTTACAGCAGCAAATAGACATACAACACTGTCAATATTTCCTTTACGTCAGACTCAGAATACTTCCAGATCTCTCCTATCTCTCAAAAACTCTCTCTAGACCCAGCAACACCACCACCACCTTCCCCACTCACCCATCCCCCAATAAACAAAAACTACTATCCTTAAAAAAGAAAAATTCCAAAATGACCAACTAAAGCAGCTATAAACCCACCAACGGCAATTACCACAAAATTTCCTAAAATATCTGAGCAAAAAAAACGGACACACAGAAGGAGACATGACATTTAAAGGTCAGTTAAATCAGGCTCATTATCTGATCCTCATTCACAATTTTTTTTATTTTTTAATTCCCATCAAAAAGACCTTCCCCGATAGTTGCTCTCATCAAATATGAGTACAGTCCAGAACCACAAGTGATGGACAGAAAATGTGAACACTGACAAGAAAAATAAACTTGCAAAGGCCTTTACATAATCGTAATTTTTGTGGTGTAGATGGAGTTTCTGCATTTATGACAATGTTTTTATTGTCTCGGGATTATAAGAAGTATGGATCTGTTCTGAGAGGATGAGTTAACGTGCATTATGGCATTTTGAAATGTTTCTACGATAAATTAGAACTCCAGAGGTTGCCTTGAAAGACAACCTGCTTGCAGTACTGTTTAAACAGGAGGATTGTGCATAAAAGGACTCTCAGTTGAACTTTAATGTAGGAATTTATGAATAGAATGATTGTACGGAGTCCATGGCTGAAAAGAAATTGTTTTGTAGGTTTGGATGTATAAGTGACACCCAAGTTTGATCCCCAAGTCCAGCTCTTCAGGTTCCTGAAATGGAACATTTGTAAATCTTTGTATACCCAATACAGCATCGGTATCACCTTCAATTAAATTTAACAAGAATTGTTGTGAAAATTGCACAAACCGATGATTTGCAACCACAATAACTCATTTTTAGGGTACATTTAGTGTTGCTATTTTAGATATTATGTTTGCTATTTCATTTCTGAAAAGGTTGTTAAGCAGTACATCAAAATAAGAATGGCAGCCTGTCTGGAACCCTATCACACCATTGTTCAGCACACTTGCATTTTTTAACAGAGGGATATGCAATGCATCATTTTTATAATCAGGGAATATTTGAAGGAATGGGGTTGAAACTTGGACCGTTGATAGTCTTTTCAGTAGGAAAATAAATAGTTTAATTTTGCAGCAAAAAGAATGAGTTGTGTCAGTGTATTTGTCTGAAGTTTATCAATTTACTGAAGTATTATGGGTTCGACCACGAGGAGATTAAGTCTTGAGTCTCGCTACTGGACAGCATTATCACAGATCAAAAATTGTTGAAGCCAGTGCCTGCTAGAAGACGAATATGGGAAGTTGGCTTATAATCTGGTTGCCTTTTTTTCAATTTTTGAATGTAAATAATAATCTATCAAACCGACACTTCATGTTATTCTTACAAAATTGGATGCAACACTATGAAATATTTTCTTTCAAAAAAGTCTTGACCAATGATTGCTGGAAATTTTGCTAATTGTGGACTAATTTATTTTTTTATATGTCAAAATTCAACCAACTGACGAAACATGGTCCATAAAAAAACCTTCAATGAGAGAAACCTACCTGAGGAGGAGAAAGAAGAGTTACACCGAAGCGATCTAGAGCTCGAGCTTGGAGACTCTGGGGCGAAGCTTCATCGCCTGTGTAAATAAAACATGTTAAATGAGGAGCTTCTTCCTGAATCGCCTTCACTGCACACCACAACACCTTTTCTCCTCCACCACCGTCGTTTGTGTACGGATGAAAGAACCCAACCGCCTTTTTCCTCTTTACTCTGCCCACCATTATCATTATTGCAATATAACTTAATACTGCAATTGTTGTCGATCCACAAACCCACACAATTATCATCATCCCGTGACAATGTTTACAGGATTGCCCTCTTGCCTATGTATATATCTGCGTTGAGTATGAACTATATCCTACTGTGTGCTTTTACCACCTACTCAAGGCAGCACCACCTAGTTAGCCCTCCCTAGGACGCGGTCCCAGGCTTCTGAATCTATTTTATGAGACTATGTGCAGGGCCTAAATTTTTTTCAGTAAAATACTATCAAAATTGTAGGAAAATTGTATCATATGAAAGGAAAAAGTTTAGACAGACCGTCAAAATCTAGATAGGATGCTTTTGAAATAGAATAGAATAACTTTTGATATATGTATTTAGTTCTGCTTCTTATATTCATCCTTCATTCTTTATCGGTTTTTATCTCAGTGCCAGTCTTTTACCTAGACTTCGAGTTCCACCCAGATACCATACCTTCCCCCATTCCGCTTGTATTTATGGATGGTTCGGGAGGTTTTTTGAGATGACAAAAAATGATAAATTAGAATTTTCAAAAAAAAAATAAGAGTCTTTTTTTTTTAACTTCTTTTATTTTTAGTTAGTATTTGTATCAAGGGGTTGAATTTTTTTTCAATGAAATGAAATGAAATGTTTAAATAACATTCACAAGGCTACAAAAATCTATGGGATCTAGGAAGAGCACGAGACCACCAACAAAGAGAAAGACCCTAAACAGTTTGTGATCTTCGTTCACTCCTCGGCAGTGGATTTTGATGATGTAGCTTGTCATTTTGTCCAACCTTGACTCCTCAAACAAGGTACTTAAGTTATCAACTTGTAGGATGTCCTTATAACTGACCTAAATATCTTTATACGTTGAGCATTCCATTACAAAGTGTCATTTTGTTTCAACCATTCCCTCGTCGCAAAATCGACATATTCTTTTTTCCCACTCTTCTTTAGGAATCACCCATCTGCCCATTTCACACCTAAGATGATGTGAACTAGTTCATAATTGAGCTATCGACATCTTTGCTTTCCATTTTATATTCGTTCATATATAGGCTTTTTCCTCATAGTCCCCCTTGGGGTTAAATTCTTTGATAGAGTAATCTTTTTTTCAACCTGATTGTTTTGACCATAGAGCATTTTTGAATTTTCTTTCACATATTTTGTTATTTCTTCATTTGTGCTTGGACAATCATGCACATTCACATCCCACTTTTTCATCCATTTTTTATTTTGTTTCATCCATGTATTCTTTCTTCTATCTAACTATTCTTCCACAATTAGCTTAGGCCAACGATGGTTCTCCATATTTAGGACCTTCTAGAGGTAACTTAGTAATTGAATCATCGATGAAGCTTCTAAGGGGAAGGTACCTATCTCCACCAATAAAATCTCATAAGGGATTGTAGTTTTGATTTTAAGGATGCTAACAATTAGATGCTTTGGATTCTTTCCACTTGTCTCCATTTCTAATTTGACATGTTACTGCCCCAAATTTCACACCCATAGAGAACCACTAAGGTCACAAGTAAGCCAAACAACGTTCTCTTGGTTTTCCAATCCCATAATTCAACATTTCTACATCTATTTTGTAGAGAGTATAACGCTTTCCACCCCCCTTGAATTCTTTTTGCTCTACATGTTTCCCAACTGAGTTTGTTGTGAAAATCAAGCCCAAGGTATTTGTATTCGTCCACTATTTCCAACTATCTACCTTCAAAGATAAAGTTAATTTGTTGTTTTTTCCTTCGCGGAGAGAAGATCATTATTTTAGTTTTGCTAGTGTTCACTTGCATCCCAACTTCCTGACAAAAAGATTCAAGAGCCTTCAAGTGCTTTCTTAGCTCATGGGTTGTTTTAGCAATTAGAATGAGATCATCTACATACAAGAGTAATGTTATTACATATTTGGCCAGCTGAATACCCTCCCCATCAACTTTGTCTATCCACTCTTCCAACTTATCAATGTAAAGCCCAAATAAAGTTAGAGAAAGCGGGCAACCTTGCTTGACACCAATGTTGTTTCCAAAGCACTTAAACATGCCTTTGTTTATTCTGATTTTAGCTCTGACCTGCTCATATAGCCTATGAATAGCCACCCTAAGCACCTTTGGAACTCCTAGTTCCTCCATTCAATTCCACAACTTGCCCCATGGTACTGTGTCAAAGGCTTTTTTTAAGTCTACAAAGCAACAAAGGCCTCCTCCCCCTAAACGTTCAATATTTTTTCAATCAAAAATATAAGAGTAATACCATGATCAATAGTGGAATGCTTTGGTCTAAAACTAGCCTATCCCTTCGCTCTTTTTCCCTCTTTCTCAAGCCAACTACTAATTATGTGTTCAATCATACTTCCAAAAAGTTTTCCAAGAAGCGGATTAATCATAATAGTGCGGTAGTTTGAAGGGTTATTGGTGTCACCACTTTTGTATAAGGGAATAACAACACTAGTCATCCACCCTTCTGGGAAGCCTTCTTCAATAACCCTATTGAAGATGCACCTGATATAAGGTGCAAGGGCCTCAATACCCCATTTTAAGTGTTCTTGTAGCCCATCAATATACTATGTTTTTCCTCTAGCCAACCTTTTTACACCTTGATTGATATCTTTGATGGTGAAAAGTTTGGTAGTAGCCTTGATTATTGGAGGTCTATGTTTATCTTGTTCACATTCATACAGTATCTTTGTATAGTCCAACCATTGAGAGCTTGTGATATTATTTTCCATTTGTTTTCTTTTTTGTTGTACAACTCCTTCCAAAATTTCTTGGGGTTGTTCTTTCCAAGGGCAATCATCTCCATTCTTCTTGTGCTCACATATTTTTCTTTTTTATGTCATATCATCTTTTTGTATTCTTTCTTGTTTTCTATGGTCCTTCCACCCTCACAAAATTTTCTTTTTGTTATCTTGTACTCTTCGTTGAACCATGGGTTTGTTGGAAAAGTGTTTGTATTTCCCCTCTCAGGCCTAGCTCTCTTACACTCATCCAAAGCCTTGTGAACTAGGGGGGATCAACATGTTCTTGTTTATAGGGTGATTCTCCATGTTCACTAAATTTCTTTCATAATTCTTGAAAATTATTTTGAGGGCAGCCTTGAAGATTTTCTAATTGTCTTGGTTCATGATGATTCTACCTTGTGGAGGCACTTTCTTTTTGTTGAGATGGACTTGTCCCCCTTGTTGCATGACTATGTGGATGTCAAGTTTTACATATATTGGATTATGATTTGATTTCAACTCTATCAGACAATTTCCAATGAGTTTAAGAAATTTGTTTGGCACATGTCATGCATTTACAGTTTTAACATTAGTTATTATTGAAAAAATAATTGATCTAATTTTTTTAGCATTAGATGTTGCAAAAAAATCATGATATCACCAATTTCCTAAAAAAAACACTCACAAACACTGATTTTGAGAATTTTTGGATCCATCATCAAGATGATGAATAAAAAATGATAGATCATATAGTATAATATTAAACATTAGTGCAAAAACATACACAATTGAATCCAAAGGGTCTCTAAATCAATCTTTGTGAACTATGAAAAAATCGTCTAGTATACAGAAACATGCAAATAGCCTATATGATTCTAATGTAGATGTGTTATTTTTAAGTTCCAAATCCAAACTTACTTGTAGGGTTTTCTCCTTGTTCAACCATATGAATTAATTATATTTTGAATATTTTTAAATACCAAAGATATAATAATAATTCATAAAATGTGTGTCAAGACGACTCATAATGGCTAGAAGGAAAGAGCAAGAGTGTTTTAATTTGAGGTTCAATCCCGAGTGGTGTGGAAGTGAAACAAGTAGGGGAAATGATCAAATTTAAGTCAAGGAATCAATGTATAGAAGTGCACATGAATATGGATGCAATAAATGGATAATAAATGATGAATATATTTGTGTAAATGAGAGGAAATGGAGATAAATAGGGGTTAAGGGATCACCCAAACTTAGCACAATGGTGTTCCACTCATGAACATAATATTTTCTATTACAACAACCTATTGTACCTCCTAAGACAATGATATTGGAATATTATTTTACAACACTCTCGTTACCACCTCTTGTTAAACCACAATATTTGTACTTATCATCATACACATGAATACTTTAAAGAGAGAGGCATTGTATTCAAACATAAATTTAAATGATTTATAGACAAAGGGAAGATAAATATTGAGCATACACATAAGCCCACCACTCCCTCACTCAATAAGGTGAATCATATGAAAGAAAATCATGTATGTCAAGAAATTGGTCTTTGACAACATAATAAACCTTGTATTGAGGTTACATGTGGCACAAAAGAGAACCACATAAAACAAATGATGAGGAAGTCCATTAACATTGTTAATTAGATATCCACACCTATCCTTCTCACTATTTGTCATATTTTGTGTTTTTACTTTCTTTACTTGGATTTATCTTTTCATGTTCATGGTTAGCATGTGGATGATGCAAAAATACCTTTAGTGGTGCATGTTGACTTGAGTGACTTTGAAAATGTGTTTTGTTTCTCATGATAGTTCTTCCTTATGTTTTCATTATGTCCACTTTAGCCTTTTTCTCATGCCATGTATGTTGTGGTCCCTTTTTTCCTATTCATTCATTTACTTTGTGTATCCCTATAATTTTTCCCCATTGATTATGTTTTGTTTGTTACACTCCTATTCTCATTTCAACCTTTGTGGTTTATGCCTTGTTTGTCATATGAGGGGAATCTTTCCTATCTTATTCTTATGTTAGCTCTTCATATTTCCTATGTCTTGTTTTGATCATATTATCTATAGGGATTTCACACGTTCCTCACTATGTGCCTATGCTACGTGATTTTATGATATCTTTGTGGTCCCTATCCTTCATGACTATGATGTCATTCCATACTATCACCACTTTTAATTGTGATCCTAATATTTCTCATGTTTACAATTAGTGATCCTATGTTTCTAATGCTTAATACCATGTTCACATCTTATCATATCATACGATGATTATCGCATTGTTCTATAATCTTGGTCATGCTTATATCCTATACTTATGACCCTTGCTTTGATCACATGTTTATAATGCTTATATTGATACCTAGGAACCTTATTGTTTCTCTATCTAGTACTTATCTCATTTCAATGTATTATAATTAAATGAGCTCACACTTTTTCCTCATAATTTTAAAGCTATCTTGTTGTATTACCTATAGCATGAGTGTAATGTCCATTTTCCAGTCTATTCCAACATTCTTGGAAAGTTCCAAGGTTCTTGGAGAACACCAACTTATTTTTAAAAAGAATTCTAACAATTGCAGTGAGTTTAGAAGACCACGAGGAGTCCAATGGTTCTTTTTGGATGCAATTTTGATATTCTTGGAGCATTCCATAGTTCTTGGAGATTTCCAACATCCTTAGAGGCTCCAACTTTCCTAAGACCTTGGGATGTGTAGATAAAAATAATTAAATAAATAATTTAATTTGTCTTAAATTGACTTTATATTATAAAGACAACTTATGTTTATTTATTATAAAGAGGGGTGGCTTATGGCATAAAGTGTTTCCAAAAGAGAGCCTAAAAGTGTTAGCACTAGGCATGAGATACAAGTGACATAAAGGTTATTATTTAAAAGTGACATTGAAACAGACAATTAAATGTGATATTTATGTAAAAGCTTTCAAAGAAATCACTTTATTTTTATTAAGGGATTTTATTTTTTTAAACAATGAAAAAGCAAAAAAGTTTTTTATTGAAAAAAGAAAAAGAAAAAGAGCTTTTAAAAACACAACAAAAATACACTTTTTCAAAAAAAAATAATGAAAAAACAAAAAAAAGCATTTTTTTCTTAAAATAGCTCTAAAAAGGTTATAAAAGGAGGTTGGATTTTGAGGTGTAGTGTAAAAAATTGCATACCTTAACAATTTCACATTATGTTTTGTCCCTTTAATTTATTGGACTTAATTATGCTTCTAATTTTCTAGATTATGCATTCCGAAGCCTAATTTTTACCATTTTCTAAAGGAGGACAAGCATTGAATAAATACATCCAATCATTAATTTTCCCTAACTTTGTGTGTCCTAGAAACTTGGGCCAGAACCCATTCACCCATGGGCGAATGGGTCCCCCTCCTTACTAGGACCCAAATTTAGATTTCTTGGTGGCATTTTAACATCCAAAATTCAAATACGAAGTGTTGACTTTTGGAATCTATTTTTTGAGAAATTGGATAAACACTTATAAATACCTAGTTATTTTATCATTTGAAAGCTAACAAGAAACAATCTAGCACTAAGGCATACAATTGAGAAAATACTATTGCCAAGAGCAATTCAAGAGTAGCATTATCAAAGTTTTCAAGATCCAACATCATGTCAAATTCTATGTGAGTTTATGTGTGTTCATGATGTACATGTTTTGTGAAGGTTAACCCTTGTTGTAGGTCTCCAAAACAATCAAGCATTCAAGTATTCAAGAAAAGCAAGATCTAAATCCTTGAGGTGATGGGTATGACTTCAGTTCTTCAAGGAAGCCATTGAAGGGTGGTGAGTTGCAATGTTTTGTTCATTCATCATTCATTCCTTTCAATTATCCATTTATCATTGACATTGTCATTGTGGAAGTGGAAACACAAGTGGTTTGACTGAGGCAAGCCCCTATATGGCACAACATTTTCCTCCTCTTCGAATGTGCAGGTTGTAGGTTTGGAAAGGGTCAAAGGAAGATTGAAGGGAAATTATCAATTGTATTTGTTGTTATCAAAGTTGTCAAACCACGAAAACTCAATTACAAAACTCATTGACGATATTCTAAAAAGTTTACAACCGAGAATCAAGAACTTAGATCCAGCACCAGAGGACTACACAAATAGTTTCAAGACCCCCTACCAAAGACCCATTTTCCCCTAGGCAACTAAATCCCCTTTGGCATGTTGAATCCAACTTTTGGTGGCAGGTACAAATCAGTTTGTACTTTCTAGATCCACTTGCAAATTACTGTTTCCATCTATTTGTCTTCGATATTTTGTATTTTACATATTAGGTCATATAGAATAACTAGGGCAATCACTCCAAATCATTTCTCATTCATTCCCAAGACTCAAAAGGATTAGATCTAGATCTAATTGACTCACCTAGGAGGTTGTAATTCAATCTATGCACCTTGTTGATTTACATCCTAATGAAATCCTATAAATGTTGGAATTAACCCTAGGTTTTGGAAATTAAACCTAAGCTATCCACATTTTTATATTTCATTTTGGTGAACATGAAATTTAACATCATAGCTTTCTGATTTGGTAGTCTTTCAAACCTTAGATCTAGGTTTTGCATCATTTTGTTTTGCATCTTTCATTTAGGGTTTCATATTTGCATCATAAAAAAAGTCATAAAAAATCCAAAAATATTGCATCCATATTGCATCATAACTTGCATTAATTAGTGTTTCAATCATTTAGACCAAATTTTTAATTCAAAATTACATTAAAAAAATTGTCATTTTGTTTCAAAATTGTCATACATTTGCATTGCATTTACATTGAAAAATTATAGAAAACAGTCACTATCAAAGTTTTTTGTAGATAGGAACAACCTTAAACATCAAACTAAACATTTAGTTTTTTAGTTTTGAGAACCTTGAATAAGGACCTTGTTGTGCCTATAGAACACATGCCCCGTTTGGAATGGGGATCCTCTCTTTTCGCTTTGTCGGGTCGCTTTTGTCATCGCCTCATTTTGTGTGCCCCCTATTTTGAGTCCTAAGTGGTCAAGGATTCATAGAGTTAGCATCTTGAGATGACCAAGTTTCACCAACCTCAAAATTTTCAAGTCTTTATCCTCTACAGAGTTCCCTTGGCAGTTTTCCTTCAAACCTTCAAATTGTCGTCCTTCACATTATGTGGGTCCGCCCTTGTGGGCCACCCTATGCAGAAGTCCACCTTGTCTTCATTGTTCCAAACAGCCGACTTAGCGTGTCTGCCCGCCTTGTGTGATCTGTGACTTTTTTTGTTGCATCCTTTACTAACCCGCCAAACAACTAACCCTTAGCCACCGTCTGCCTTGTGGACCCCGTCGTTCTCGCCGCCGTCTCTTTTGGAATGCACACCCACCAACCCCATCTATCGTCGTACCAACATTTATGGAGGGAATTTAATACTAAATTTTTTATAAATAGTCACTTTCGATGGGTCATTTTCACCGTCAAACTTTCAGAAAATTTGTCAAAAGCCTCCAACCACCATCGCCTTCACGCCTGCGAAGTCCTGTCGCCGCTCATGCTTTGCTATCTTTAGCTTCTTCATCAAATTTTTGAGGGTCTACTAGGTAGGACCTTTTTCCATAGCCTCATTTCATGTTTTTCTCCATTTATGTAGATTCATTAAAAATCTTAAGAGGAAAAACTTTAAAATTAAAAAGAAAATTGAAAGGTGAACAAAACCCATGAGTTAGAATTTAAAAATCCTTTGAAAATCACTCGGAAGATGTGCATGGAACTTGAGGTCTTCGTTGTCATTCTTGGACTAGAGCCTTAAGACCTATGCAGCCCACAAAACGCTTGCCGCTGTTCCCTTGACCCTTCAACGATAAACTTTCAATAGCGGTTGTTACCTCCCTAAGACCCACCCATGCAAGAAGGTGTTTCCCCTTAGTCGTTGTGTGTTGAACTTAAACGAAAAATCCTAACAAGATCTTTTCACCTTCGCGGGTCCATGAGTGTGGGCCTCCGCTTGCGGATTTCCCTTGGTGCCTCGCTATCCAAAACAGTTGATTGACCTTGTCCTCCTGCCTTGCAAGTCCCACAACATTTTTGTCTATTGACTTGGCTTAACACATAACTCCCTGCAAACCATCTCATGTGGGCTTCCACCACCATTCAATGATCATTTTCAAACAACAAAGCCTTAGATTCCTCCTACTAGGCGGGCCCTATGCTGACAACTTCCGTCCAATTCTCGAGCCAAAATGCCTAAGTCTGGGCCCTTTGCAGGTTGCCCATTGCAAACTTTTTTCCATGAGCCTCCATCATGTGCTTGTCATTCTGAACGGCCTTGGCTGTCCGTCTGTCTGCCTAGCAGACCCTGCATTCACTACTTCCGTTTGGGCCCAAAATGAAATGACTAAGTGTAGAACACCATGCGGGTTGCCCTATGTGAGTGGCCACTTGTAGGTCGTCATCCTACTCTCACCACTTCAAAATTGTCAATCAATGCCTCCTGCCCACTACACGAAGCCCAACCTCGATGCTTCCTTTTAGCCAATCACGAACGAACAACCTATGACACGACTCCTTGCGGACCCGACAATGTGGGTCGCCCTTGGTAGAACTCTGTCCCGCCTCCATCATTCTGAATGGTCAACCATCAGCGACTTTCTGCATCTCCCTGCCTGCACCTATCTAAATAGTTTGGACTTCAAAGATAAAATGATGTCATCATCCCTAACCGCAGGCCCCGCATTGTGGGGTGCCACTTTTCTAGCGTTGTTTCAAATGGTAGAGCTCAAAACAACCCAAATAGCCCCTACTCCTGCATTCCTTAGGCCTACATGCCTGAATGATCAACTTAACATTTCCAAAACCTCAAAAGTGATCAAGCCCACATGCCAAAATAGCTTGAACTCTTGGTGGACCCCATCTTAGCTCAAAAACCTGATGCGGGTAGAACCATGCAGGCCATCATGCCCTGTTTGTCATTTGTTTGCAACTTCCCTCAAAAAGCAATTGCCAGCCCAAGGAAGTCTGCACCCCTGGGTCCGCATTGCCATATCTCCTTCAAACGAAAGGAAAATGATGATCGAGGAAGAATGTTGTGATCTTTGAATGATGAATTACTCAATCTAACATGGATTTTGTAGAATTTTGCTAACGCTCCCCATGTGCTCCCCATGTTTTTTGTGTAAACACGCTAATAGCTCATTTGATTGTAGGATATATGGAATTAGTTGCAGGACCTTTAGGGTTAACCGCAAAAAAGGAAAAGGGAAAAATGTTTTCCAAATCACCAAGGGGAAAAGAGGACAAGGATCAAATGAAGTACAAATTCCAAGGTGTGGAAATCAACACTAAGGTCACCACTTAATGGGACACTATCTCATACACAAACCTGGGACATATAGACCTTGATGAGTTTAGGCAACGAGTCGTCACCAACCCTATCATAGAGAATGCAAAGAAGATAAGGAAAAGCGGGTTGGCCAAGGTAGCTGGTTTCCCACCTACCCTTGTGGCTCTTGAGTTGTTAATGGCCTACAAAGAGGTGTACCAAGAAACAACCAAGAGAATTGTGGATCAAAACAACAACATATTAGCTGACTTGTCCTCCAAATCTAGAGGAAAAACTTTCCACATCCCCACCTTTGATGAGATGGAGGAAACATCAAAGGAATATGCAGAGAGCACATGGAAAGCTAACCCCCTCAAATGTAAGAAACTAATTAATCAATACTAGCTGAAGGAAAAGAGGGGCAACGGGAACAAAGTCCCTCAAGAGCTTCTTAGGAGTGATTTCCACTAGGATTACCATGATTTGGTAACCTTACTGAGCAGATTCATGGGCCTCCCAACTGTGACATATTTCCAAGAGTGGATGTTGTATTTCATAGAAGAAATCATTAGGGGGAAGACTAAATTCCACTGGGCAGGAATGATTAGCAATTGCCTACATGAGCAGTTTGTGGCAGTAAAGAAGACTTCTTAGTTTTACATGACCTCATACTTGGTCTATCTGCTAGTTGACCACACTCAATACAAAGGTCTATTTGTGGCACCAAGCTAGACTCCAGGAAGAGAACTGAACGTCTATGACAGATACATGCAGCTCTAGTACATAAATTTCAAGAAAGATTACCGTAGGGTTAATGATGCCTTTATTGGGCACATTATCAGATTACTTGGAGGTGACTTTGAAAGGAGATTCACTCACAGTGCAAATGCCTTCATTTGCCGATTCGGGTTCCTCTTTATTCAATTTCCCAAGTTTACCTATATTAGAATCGAGGGCTTCTCTAAGAGGCCATATAAGTTGCCCCGGTACCCAAATGACCGACTGGCATTGCTTGAAATCTCCAGGCAACTACAACACACACATACTCTTTTGAGTGACAAGCATTGACCGGGGATTCCCTATCTCCTCACATTTAGCCAAGGTATGTATGCAATCCCTGCATCCCAGTGTGCAGAGTACCTGGAGAAAGAAATCATTAAATATAACCTTGAGCTTCACACTGTCTTGCTGCAGATGGATTTGTATGTCAAGCTGAAGAAGATGGTTGGAAAAGAATATGCCCATCTACACAATGTTGAGGACTTATGGGAAAATTGAAAAGTTGATAAAGAAGTGCACATGAGGCACTATATGCACATGACGACATATTTTGTTAAAACCGTTTTCTTGTTCCCGTTGTCGAATCAAGTTGTGGAGGAAGAAAATATCGTTATAGATCCAAGATTTAATGCCATCACCAACTTGTTGTTGCCTTTGGTTGACTGGGACAAGGAAGAGGTCAACGACCTTGATATTCTGACAAAACCAATAGAGGCAAGAACAAAGCAGTGGATTGATGGGAAAATTGCTTAGTTGAAACTTCAAGGAGCCACTTTGACATATGGAGAGCTCAAGGACGAGCTTGAGAGCAAGACTGATAGTGGAACTACTGCTGCCCCATCTAGGGAAACCTCAAAGTCCCCTCCTACTACCAGATCAAAGAAGAGAAAAGAGGTGGCAAAACACCAGCCAAAGAACAAGGTTTATTCTAGGAAAGCGTCAGAGGGAAAGCCCTCTAAGAAAGCAAAGAAATTAGGTGGTTTCATAGATATTCCCACCATTCAGGAGGACCCCCTCCGTGAAGGAGAGGAAGAAGAGGCAGAGCAATTGAAGTCTCCACCTGCCACCTCTACTCTCGCTGCCACTATTGCTGCCACTACCATTACCCCTTCGCCAACATCACAAGCATTGCCTGCTTCTTCTTCACCCACAATGGACATTTCAGTTCACCTTTCCTCCACCTCACCTACTGCACAAATTATGGTGATAGATTCTTCCTTCACTACCACTTCTCCACTCTCTTCTTCATCCATTTCCCCATCAACTACTATTCCCTTGGCCTCAACAACAATTCCCACCCTTACTCTCCTAGAAGCTTTCGCCAAGCATATGCAAAACATACCAATGGAGCTTTCTAGAGTATTAATGAACCCTGTAGTGCAGGATGCCCTAGCACAAGTTGTCGCTAGCCTTCCTGTCCCTCCTCCTCCAACTGAACCACCTAAGATGGAGGCAATAATGCAAATTTCTGAGGAGTTAGAAATACAAGAAAGGGAGATAGACAAAGAAATGGAAGAGGAACCTAATGATTATCATGAGCATCCTGAACATCAACACCTAGTCATTGATGAGGTGGTGCATGAAGGGGAGGAAACATAATCCTCTGAGGAAGATATTGAGGACCCTGGAGCAAGGTACATTGTGGAAATTTCTGACCAAGAACTCGAAGAAGAGTTGGCCAAGCAACTCAAGGATGTTGGGGAAGAAGTTGAAAAGCAGTCCTCTGAAGAGAAGAGAGAAGTAGATGAAGAAATGGAGGTAACCACAGAACCTCCAACTAGGGAACAAGATAAGACCCCTAATCATGATGAAGAGATGCCTACCTCAGGGGAAGAAGAAGAAAAGAAAGATGAAAAGAAAGAAGAAGATAAGCTTGAAGAAGAGGCTGAAACGAGAAGAAGCCCAAAAGCAGAACATCGTGAAGAACATGGACAAGAAGAAGAAGACGAAGGGTCTAAAGGGGAAGATAGCCTTAGAAAAAACATAGCCACCACTGAATCTCCAGAAGGAAAGGCTATATTCATTTGGGATTTAGATGAAGAAGAGAAAGAAAAGACAAAAGAAGAGGTTCCAAGTCATGAAGAAATGGAGATTCAACATACTCGGGAGGAGGAAGGTGATTGTGAATCTCCAAAAGAGTGATCTCAAATGCCTGAATGGTTAGATAAACAACTGCAGAAGAAGGCCTCCGTCCTCATGGATCCCAAGAAGAGATTATAAGCCATTTTGCCTCGAGCA
This sequence comes from Sequoia sempervirens, assembly GCA_007258455.2. Lineage (NCBI taxonomy): Eukaryota > Viridiplantae > Streptophyta > Pinopsida > Cupressales > Cupressaceae > Sequoia > Sequoia sempervirens. The sequence continues at coordinate 9,448 of VDFB02029351.1, read as the reverse complement.
CATATAGGGACAAAGAAGGAAAAGAAACCAAGGGTCAGATCCCATCTGACAATGGATGCATCGGTTCACAGACCATGCAAATAGCTACTCTAGTGGTAGAAGGAGAAGGAGTCAGTTATAATATTTCCACCATTGACTTAGGAATGACCACCAGGGAGTAGAAAATTGACCACCTCTAGGGATCCGTCACCACCATTGTGCATCAAATGAATAAGGACAAATCCTCTAAGGAGGAATTAAAAACACAAGTGGTAGACTTGACAGCCTACATACAACAATGGTCTTCTATCAAAGAACTGCCAACAACCTCATCAACCCCACCTCAACTACTGTCCAAGAATCATATCAGGAAGCTTGAAAGAAGGAAGAATTATACTAAGGCCACTGAGGAATGGTTCCGATGGGTGGTTTACAATGGAGATATGGGTATTGGCCATGTCGCTTGAACAACAAACAAGTTTTGAGAGGTGCAAAAATAGCTCGAAAGCACAAGGAAATTCTGTACTGACTTCCCAGAACTATATAGAATCACATACCCCAAACTTGATCCTATCCTCAAGATGCCCGAGAGAACATGGGAAAAAGATCTGGCATTGGTAAAAGATGATCATTGGCTCGTTGAGACCTAGAAATCTGGCCTTGACCACATGAGAGAAATCTTGGAGCAGGTTCTCCATGAAGTGGAGTTTGATATAGATTGGGTCAAAGAACATCTGGCTGCCTACGGAGAATATTTGAAGCTCATGACAGACTATAATGTGCCTTCCAATGAGCTTGATACTCAAAAGATAAGGCCTTATTTCCATTAGAAGATGGAAAATGGAGCCACGGGCGCAATCATGTCGGATTTTATGGAATTTGTTGCTTGAGCCTTCGCCCAATCAGAGCAAGTAATCAAAAACACGTTGAAATGCGACAAGGATTGGGATGTAATTACTAGTAGGTCTAGAAAATTGAGCTTCCAAATGCTCCAATCCGATATAATGGAGTGGAACAAGCTTTAGGTGTTGATTGGAAAGTTCGTAGAGTATGCTACTGTGAAGAAGAATGAAGGAAATCCAGTCATTGATGATGATTTCCTCACAAAGTAGCTACAACAAAAGAGAAATCAGCTAAAAGACAAAGTGCTACAATACTGGCCACTAGAAGACAAATTAGGCTAAAAGACAAAGATGTATTTTAAATTGTAAAATATTAAGGGGTAGGTGAAACCCTAATTTGTAGTGAATCTTAGCCACACAATGAGATTGAATCTTGGTCATTCATTTTTCTTTTTGGACACTATAAATAGGGGGTCTCCTCTCATTTTCAAGAGAGAGTTGAGTTGTTGTAAAGACATGCTATTGAAATTCTAATAGAAATTCATTGCTTTTGGGTGGATTCTTGAGTTTAATCTCATGTTTCATGATTCTTCTCTTCATAGTTAATATATTTGAGTAGATTTACTTTGTTGTTCTATGTGTTTAGCATGTTTTGGTAGATTGGTAGATGTTGTTCATTGGTATTGAAGAATTTTGTTGTGTTGATGCCCTTGTTCATTCTTTTTGTTGTTTATTGATGATAAATAGCAGTGTAAAGATAGTCTGAACATGAATTGAATGTTGCACTTAAATTTTATCTTTTATTCATTCTTTATGGTGAATGAATGATTGAAAATCTGTAGACCTTAGAAGATTGCACTAGTTTCATGAGGCTGTGAGTAAATTTGGTTAAGTGGAACTCAATTTTGGGAAGGTTGTCCACTGTAGCATCCTCCATTATCATTGTTCATTGATAGCTTCAAGTCTAGGAACTTTCTCTCTTCCCTACCCTTTTGAATTTTCTTTTAAGTAGTAATTTAGACAAGTTCAAGAATCATTGCACATTGTAAAGCCAAATTTGATGACAAAAGTGGAGTTTTAGACTGGTGTTTTGAACTTGCAGCAATAGGACACAACTTCAAAATTTTATAAACTCCATTCAAATATCGATTCCCCTCCAACTTAACATACGTAAGGCTGCCCTATAATTACCAACAAATCACATGAAACCACTAAGACATTCCAAGCAAGTCATGACCTGACACCCGAGAGACCTTGGGGTAATTTTCTTCAACTAGTTTGTAGGAGGTTGTCTTTCAAGAGAGGTAGTGCACTTATGCATTGTCTGTGTTGAGAAGTGCAAAAACACCCATCAACATACCCATTTTCCCCTGGGAAACCTTGTTCTTGTACAGGTGTATCAACAAAAAATTTCATAGTTGTTTGTCTGTCTCTGTCTGCTCAATTTTCTTGAACTTGCAGATCTCTATTTGAATTTCATAATTGCATATTTTAAAGAATTTTTTGCATCTAGTTCATTTGGTGAAAGAAAGTGCATTGTCTAGGGTTAAAAATTTACATTCAAAAATTAACATTTTCATGTCTTTGCATCTTACAATTAGTCAATTGTTATCTCAGATCTGAAATTTGCATTCAAATTTGTTTAAACATTTTCAACATTGCTACATACTTTCATTGTGCTTTAATTGGAATACATTAAGCAAATTTTGGAAATTTATTTACTGATATAGTTGTTTGCAAGTAAAATTAGAATTCTTAAGCAGTGTAGTCTATAGTCCAACTTCAAACTTCTAGAACCCCTGACCAGGCCTTGGGTGACCCTATCCTACTTTTCTTGGCCAAATAAAGTTTTTTTGAGACCTCTGTTGTTGTGGTTCATGTTTGCTTCTGCTTGTTGCTTTCTATTTATGAGTGTTTTTTGTACTTATTTAACATTTTGGTGTTCATTTTTGGTACACTTTTGGTGTTGTGAAACTTGCATGAGTTTCACAACCTAGTATCCTATTGCTAATACTTCAATGAGGCGTAGTTTGAGACTCATGGAATCTTGCATTATTGGTACATCCATTATGGATCTTGAGTTCTCCAACCCTTTCACGACAAGTGTTGTCAATACTCAAACCATTTGGCTCCATCCCTAATGCCACAATTTCCATGACATTACCATCAACCACTATCATTGATGATGAAACCATGGTGGCCCATGTCCCTAAAGAGAAACTAAAACAATTGGATAAATCCTTAGAAAAACTTCAAGACTATGTGAACACAAAATATATCGTTAGCATAGTGGTCCCTATGAGAGATAACACAAGGAAATTGCTTGATGCTGCTCAAGGATTAGAGGTAATGTGTAGTCTAGCCTACATCATAGATAATCATGTACCTACAATGGGTAGTTGCACTCAAGTTTTGGGTTACACTTAAAGTCAAGGAGGGATTCAAGTTGCTATGCCTACAACTATGGCCTCTATTCCCACATATACAAATCCAATTGTTACAACAATGATGTAACCAAGAAACAATATAGCTCCAACTTTGGGTATTTCCATTAGGAATCCTTATATTTTTATGAACTCAAATATCATATCTCTAAACCCATCACCCCTCACAAATTTTTAATATAGTATTCCACCTAACACATATACACTTTCACCATATTCACCTTATTACCAAAATATGACAATCAATGATTCTGTCATAAACCAACTCTTACAAAATGTGACATACCTTCAACATTGAACCAAACTAAAAATGGACAACCATCATAATACGTCAAAACATAAATACCAAAAAACATAGAGATACCTTGCTTTGAGAAATACAAAAGTAAAGGATACCCTAGCAACCATATATCTGTATACACAGCCTTACGTAGTGACTTCATTTTTGAAGATAAGCTCTAGGCTAAACTTTCTCCTAGGCCATTGAAGGACATGACCTTGGAGTGGTTTTTTTCATTACTGAATAACTCAATTCACTCATTCAATCAAATTTTTTATGCTTTCCTCAACCATTTTCAAATGCACATTGGTCCCAAAATCAATATAATTGATTTAATGCGATGCAAACAAAGATCAGGTGAAAAAGTTATAGATTTCATAAGCCATCATTAGTTGATATTATCACAAGTTAATCTAACTCTTCCTAATGCATAAATCTAAATAATGTTCATTGATAACTTGCAAACTAATATAAGGGAAAAATTTCTATTAATGAAATTTTCATCCTTTATAAGTTTGTGTACAGTGCTTCATGATTATCAGAATTTGATTAATAAGTATGAAGAGGCATCTTCATCCAAACATACTGAGAAGTCTAAGCCTGCACGTCAAAATAATTATCAACAATTTAAGAAGCCAAACAAGAACTTCTTAAAGATAAATCCATCCCAAACAAACCATGTTGAACCTCGAGTTGTTGTCATAAGCTCTACACCATACCAATTTTGACCTAGGGATAGGCAATTTACACCATTACCTGATTTCATTTTTTCAGTCATGTTGTAACTTTTAAGTAAGAACCTAATTCCTCTACCTCTAGTCAAACCTATGGACACAACCAAACCCTTACCTCCAAAGTATAATCCAAATGCCTTTTGTCATTATCATTGACAAAGTGGACATGACACAAAATGATGCATGCATTTTAAACATCAATTACAAGACCTTATTGATTCTAATCATATCTAGTTGGGAGGTGTTAATGACAAATGGAATAAGTTAGTTGCCCCACCTAACAAAAATTTACAAATTTTTACCAACCCAATACCAAATCATTGAACTAACTTTGTGAAAGCTAGTGAAGTCAAGAATGATGTGATGAATGTTGATAAGATTGAGGATATGAATGGTAATAATGATGATGGTAAGAGTGATAATGAGGATTATCTACATGACATGGTCACTCTCATAGATGTTCAACCTCGTAAGGGACAAACCACTTTGTTACCTAACATTAATTTCACACATGTTGATGCCTCTATACATGTGCCTGATGGTCCTCTCTATATCATCAAACAAATTAATGATAAGCCCACGGTTGGGATACTTATTGATCCTGTGGGTGTAGAGAATGTGATCTCTAATAAATCCTTGTTTGTGCACATGAACTTTATCAAGATTCTAATGAACAATCGAAAGCATGGATAAAAATACATGATGGTTTTCTCTCTCCCTATGATAGATTCAATCACTCTTCTATTAAAATTTAGACAAAAAAAAATAGATGTGGTGTTCTCTATCATCCTAACATCATACCAATTCTAGAAGCTAAGTTATCCATGGCTACGCTTCATGAATGTCATCCCATCAAGTATTCACAAGTGCATAAAGTTCCCCTTTGAAAATAAGATATTATAGTGCATCATAGTGAGTTTAATCCTTTGTCTTCCTGTGGGAATTTTTCATTGGATTTCTTTTGGCCCGAACCTATAGAACTTAGAAAGCGTCGAGAAGATTTCATTTTCAAGTCATATCAAAATTTCAAGGAAAAGTGCATAGCAGAATTATCTCTTAGCAATATTCTTGAGCCGAATAGGTCCATGGTTGTTCCTTCTCCCCAAACTGTCATTGATGAACCTATGATTGATTTGAAAACCCTTCCAAATAACCAAGATAAATACACTACAATTCCTCCACCCATATCCTATAAGTGACCAAGAGAATAAATTGATTCCTTTTTGTGCCACCAAAGATAAAACAAGTGTATATACCTAAAGAGACAGTGATTTCCCAACCTGCGGTGGTCCTTTTAGTTCCTCCCTTAGGGGAAGAAAAGAGTCCAATGGTCGAGAAACCTACTCCTATATCATTACAACATGAAAATAATGCAAGAAGAAACCGAAATGTTAAAGAGCGTAGACATAGGTGTTGTTCTATTACTCGCCAATTAGAAGAAAAGAATAAACCAACACCAATGCAAACAACTCAAGAAGAAATACAACTTTCACCAAAATAAGGCATAGAACCAAAGCAAGAGGTGAAACAAGGAAATTGAAATGTGATAATCATAAAACCTCTTATTGTGATAAATTTGGATGATGATGATGAGATTTCTAAAATTGATGAAGAAGTGCATAATGAGTTGAATTTATTATTTTCCACTTCTATGAAGTTAGATGGTGGAAACCATGATGATCCTCCCGATGAGAGTGACCCACCACATGTTGAACTTAGTAATTCCCCTAGTACAACACTTGTTGTAGTCCCCTTGGCTATTTTTCCACCTCCTTTATATGATGAGCAAGATTGGGATGTAGATGACTTGATCTAGGTCGGCTCACATGTGAAGTACTTATTTTGTGTGTTTGCTTTCTATGTTCTTTGTGTTTTCTTGCATGTAATGTGATCTCTTGTATTGTGTTGCTTGACGTGTCTTTATGTTTGTGAGTTTTCTTTGGATGACCCTTGTTGCTCCGTCGGCTCAAGGATACAAAGGAAATAAACCTTTCATGACATTCTTCTATTTGTATCTTCATTCTTCTATATGTCGTAAAGTTTATATTTTATTTTGTCTTGTGTTTTCCTCTTTAGGATGATGCAAGGCATTGAGACATTTAGGCCTCTTCCATGTTGACCCAAAATTTTATTTGTCTTCTCCCTCTATGTGTCATTCCTCCCTTATGTTCATTGTTCCACGATTATTTAGGGAATGATGCCAGTTTCGAGCTCTATTATATCACTGTAGCAAAGACATATACTAACCAGTGGATCCCTCAATGTACCTCCCTCTATGAAATTTTGAGGGTAACCCCTTACCATGATGTAGTTTATTTGCAAACATATCATTGTCATAAGGCTTTCCAAATAAGCTCTTGCGATCTCTTGTTGCATGACATTTATCATTTTTCTACTTTAGAGTAATTTCTCACACCATGGTGTTTAATAATTTCTTTAAAGTGGGGGCATACATTGGAATTATTTTGCTTCACTTTGTTCACAGAGGATGAACTTAGTGGTGCATAGACATTTGACATTTGATATTTTCTTGGCTTCACTTTGTACACAAGGTCTAAACTTAGTGTAGCATTGGTATAACATTTTGATAATTTTTGTAGCACTTTATCAAGGTTATCAAAGAGTATAACTCTTGGTATGGTTATGGGTACACCTTGTAGACCTAGTGTGTGTTTCTCATTTTTCTACCTATTTTGGGAGCTCACCTAGAGAAAAACGATCCTCACTAGCTTGTATGTTTTCTTGTTTGTGATTCACCTAGCAAATATCGTACTTTGCTAGTGTGAGTCATGAATGCTTTTTGTATGGCCGCTAGCATAATAAAACTTGTTAGTCCATACCATCTTTTTCCTTTTTTTCTTGCATTTACTTTAACATTGCATGTTTATGTATCTTATCTTGTTGTATACCATACATGTGTGTTCCTTTGTGCTTATATTGATTTGCCATGGAATCTTGGATCATGGGGGATTGGCCACCTCATTGATCTTTAGTCATCACATCTCTTCAACATTCGAACAATCAAACCCCTCTTGACATATATTTCCCTACTTTAGTGCATGAGTTTGAGCATAAGTTCATATTCTCAGTAAAGTGGGGGCTAAATGTAGTGTAGAAAATTTTATACCTTAACAATTTCACAGTATGTTTTGTTCCCTAATTTATTGGACTTAATTAAGCTTCTAATTTTTTAAATTATGCATTCTAAAGCCTAATTCATTGTCTTTTTACAAGAATTGAATAAATACATCCAACCATTAATTTGCCCCTAACTTTGAGTGCCCTAGAAATTTGGGCCAAGACTAATTCACCCATGGGTGAACAGGTCCCCCTCCTTAGCCAAGACCCAAATTTAAATATGTTGTTGGTGGTATTTTAACATCCAAAATTCAAATATGAAGTGTCGGCTTTTGGAATCCGATTTTTGGGAAATTGGATAAACACCTATAAATACCTAGTTATTTTATCATTTGAAAGCTAACAAGAAACAGTCTAGCACTAAGGCATACAATTGTCAAGAGAAATTTAAGAGCAACATTATCATAGTTTTCAAGATCCAACATCATGTCAAATTTTATGTGAGTTTTATGTGTGTTCATGTTCATGTTTTGTGAAGGCTAACCCTTGTTGTAGGTCTCCAAAACATTCAAGCATTCAAGCAAAGAAAGATCCAAATACTTGAGGTGATGTGTATGACTTGAGTCCTTCAAGGAATCCATTGAACGGGGGTGAGTTGTAGCGTTTTGTTCATTCATCATTCCTTCCTTTCAATTATCTATTTATAATTGATATTGCCATCATGGAGGTGGAAACACTTATACGAGGTTTGATTGAGGCAAGCCCCTATATAGCACAACATTTTATCCCTCTTTGTATGTGCAGGTTGTAGGTTTGGAAAGGATCAAAAGAAGATTGAAGGAAAATTTTCAATCTTTTCATTTATTGTTATCAAAGTTGTCAAGTAACGAAAACTCAATTACAAAATTCACTAATGACATTCTGACAAGTTTACAACCAAGAATCAAGAACTCAAATCCAACACCAAAGGAATGCAAAAATAGTTTCAGGACCCCCTATCAAAGACCCATTAGCCCCTAGGTGACTAAGTCCCTCTTATCATGTTGAATGAACTTTCGGTGATAGGTACACATCAGCCTGCACTTTCCAAATCCACTTGCAAATTATTGTTTCCATTTATTTGTCTTCGAGATTTTGTATTTTATATATTAGGTCATATGGTCTAATTAGGGAAATCACTCCAAATCATTTCCAATTCATTCCTAAGACTCAAAAGGATCAGATCCAAGTCTAATTGACTTACCTAGGAGGTTGTAGTCCTTGTTGAATTACATCCTAATGAAATTCTATAAATATTGGAATTAACCCTAGGTTTTGGAAATTAAACCTAAGGTATCCATTTTTTATATTTCAGAAGGGGTACTACTTATTCATTTCACTTTCTTTGGTGAAAGAACGTGAATTCTCCCTATTTTCCTAAGGACAAAAACCCTTTTATGAATCCAATTTTGAGGACGAAACACCTCTTGGATAGTCGAGTGATTTCATCCAAAAATCACCATTGTGTTGAATGATAAATTCTTTTCCAATTTATTATTAATAATGGAGATGTTTTGTGTATTTTGAGGAATTTTTGATTACTAAATGTCATTGATGAAATTTTGTTGAAGAATTTAACATGTTCTAAGAGGATGTTTGAGGTTTGAAGGACCAATCCACCAAAAGGTGAAAATTGATAATTTTGGTGAGTTTTATATGGAATTTGTACCTATTGTACTTGTATACACCTAAAAACGGTCATCACATTTAATTAATTAAATACTAGTTATTTAATTAATATTTTGACTACGTATAAATAAATTCTCAATTTATTTATATTGTTCATTTTCTAAATTCTCCAAATCTAAAAACACATTCTTCTAAATTAGTTAAATAAACAAATTTCCATAAGCTTGTTTTATTTAATTAATCTTCACTAATCTTGATTAGGAATTTGAGCACATGTCTACAACTTTTTGTGCCACCTCCCCAATGTCACATGAAATTAAATAATTCTAATTTTTAATTAGAATTATCTTCAACCAATTTCAAAAGCACGTGGATTATTCCTCACACACTTCCACCAATTTTTAAACACATGGTCTTTTCTTC
>VDFB02029350.1:0-11830 GCA_007258455.2 Sequoia sempervirens | reverse complement strand
AAAATATTTTCATAAAAAAATGCAAACATGACAACTTTGGGAACCCCAACAGTCATGGGGAGTTTGAAAGTTATTTGAGGGATGTTGAGTTGGTTTGTGTGGTTGTTCTTGGTGGGAAATTTTTTAAAAAGGTGAGAAACATCGATGCAAAGTTTGGCTTGGTGGTTTGAAGCATAAACCAATAAGAATTCCAATGTTTTCTGGAATTTTTTTGTGTTATTCATTGTTTGCGGGCCTGTACAACATCGTATAGAGGCTAGATTGCTCAATAAATTTATGGATTCATTGGTGGCATGAATAAACTAAATTTTTCATCTAGTTTGAGGGGCTCAAATTGAATTTGAAGGGTTTTATACTTATTTCTTTGTGACTGCCTAGGTATACCCTGTTTAAGGGTTTGTGAGAACTTAAAATGTTTTAATGGACCATTTCACTGAATGTGATATTTGTGATTGGTGAAATGGGTCCTAATAAGTTGGTTAAGAACTAGAATGGTTGAATAAAGTAGGGTGTAAGGTTGGGTGAGTGTTTTGATTGCTATCCTAGGGAGTTTATGAGAGTTCTTACCATGAAAATGGAGGTTTTGATCTAGGGTTTGGTGAAATAATGTTGACAGAGGTTGGTGAGTGATATTTTAAGCATGTGTAGACTTAGTTAAGGGTGTTTGAATTGGTGACAATGTCTGGTAAGGTTAGGAAGGTAGCTTTTCAATAAACCCCCATGTAATTTGCAATAAATGAGGGTTTCGTGGCAGAGTGCCTTGCGAAACATGTCTCTACAAATAAATTTTGAAATATAGAGTTTTGATGTCTGTTGAGTGTTTCCCCATTGGTTTTTAGGGTTGGAAGCAAGTTTAAAGGGGAGTCCCTTTGTAAACGTGGCCTAATTCAAGGCCTAGGTCAGCGTAGAAGTCATGATTTGAAGTTGATGTCTCAAAAGAGTTGCATGGTATTATGTGTTATATTTTAGGATGCTTTGATGGGTGTTTGAAAGGATAAGGAGATTGTTGGTTATGAGGGTTTAGTGTGAGTTAGGTTAAAAAAATTAGGTATGCAGACCTACTAGAGAAGAAGAGTGTTTGTGTGAAGAAGTGCCCTTGTTAGGGTTTGGAGTTTCAAATACACCTTGAACAGTGTTGGATTTGTGTTGTTTGTTTCAACCCAAGAAATCATAAGCAACAAGAACAAAACAACATTAAATGATAGTACACCACTTCCAGAGGGTGACAACATTAATGGAAATACGAGCCAAGCAAACACAAGGTGTTAGTAGAAGAGAGTGTCATCGCATGGTCCATGCGTTATCTTGACAGTCTAGGCGCCGACCATCCTGATAGCCTAGATGCTACCCCCATCTATGGTTGTCCTGACAACCTCTCACTAAGGGTCGGCCCCATAGGGTGACACATGCGAGACTAATTATGCTTTCGTTGGGACAAGGATATTGGTCTTGCCGACCAGGCCTTCTCAACCCATCCTGAGCCTGATTGAGCACTACAGGCATTGGTGAGGCATCCAATTATCTTAGTTAAGGAAAAATTCTACCCAACCCCTAATTAATTAATTAAGTTGTCACTTGATTAGAAAACTCCCACATGGGTTGTCCTAGACGTCGCTTTGTGCGTCGGCCCCCACTGGAAGCCACTCCCCCTTCTACGACTAGAGAACCCAACTAAATTGACAAGGAAACCAATATGCACAAATCTCTTAACAACGAGAACATACACCACAACGAGGCATTAACCATAACACAAGAAGAATCAACCATAACATATATAAATAGTGCATGGCTAGAAACCCCTTGGAATAACACATCAATCAAGATTAGAGGATCATCATTTAAACATGGGCAACAACATGGTTTTCCCAAGCCTCTGGAAGACTTCCATTATCCACCTTACACAAAGGAATTCAATTTAATCAATAACCCAAAAGCACATAAATTCATCAATCCAACACATATACATTGCGAGCAATTGGTCAAACAATACAACCACTAAGCAGGTCACAAACTATCAATTAATCAAGATCATGACGACATTTGGAAAGCATAACAATGTGTTAAAATATAATCTCAAATGGGTAACATCTAGGTGAGCATGGTTTCCTTAAGCAATATAAATTCTTAATAAGAACAAAGCTCCACAATAACTTCCAAGACATCACACCAATAATAAATTGTCTAAGGATAGCTATATTATCAGACAAACCATCATCGCAAACACAACTAATTAACTACACTTTCCCAAATTAAATAAAATGACTAACAAAATATAAACACAACGCATTCAATTTAAAGACTCTAACATCAAATTCATTTTACAAATTACACAATGATAAGAAACCATGTAACTAGGTGATGGGTGAGATCGTAAACTAAGATTCACATAAAGGAATGTCAAAAGATATTTGAAATAAAGTGGGAATTCAATAATCCATTTACTACGCTAGCATATAGATCTAATAACATGTACGAGTTTCTATCTTTATATAAATCTTAATGTGTGCAATGGTACACCAAGATATGTGGAAGGTCAATTAGGATGTAAATTTTGGTCTATTTTGCATACATTTGGCAACAGGCCATTTTGACTTGCAGGCCATTTAGAAAATGATGTTGTTTGTGCAACAAATGAGTGAGAGCTTCTAAATCAATCACCACATTCACTCTTACAAGCATCCAAACATGATTGAAACAAACCTCCTAATTAGGAAGATAATCGACGCCGGGGCCTGATGCTCGCCATGCCTGCACATGTTTTTGAGAGAGAGAGAGAGGAGAGAGAGAGAGAGAGAGAGAGAGAGAGAAAGAGAGGAGAGAGGAGGAGAGAGTGAGGAGAGGGGAGGGAGAAAGAGGGAGATAACAGGCTGCAAGAGCGTGAGAGATGATGCAAGGAGATGGAGACAGAGGGAAAGATAGAGGATTGAGTTATAAAGCAAAAGTTGAGAGAATTGGAGAAGTTGGAGGAGATGTATATGGAGAGTAGAGAAACAGGAGAGATGGATAGATAGATATGGAAGAGACAAATATATATAGAGGGATGGAGAGGGAGATAGATTGATGGTTAGAGAGAGGGAGACATATCTAGAGATAAAGGGGGAGAGGAAAATAGAGGTAGAAATGAAGATAGAACGAGAGAGGAAGAGGGATACAAATAGATATAAGAGAAATACAAAGAGATATATGGAGATAGAGAGATACAGAGGAAGAGGGAGAGGGATAGATAGAGAGTATAGATGGTGAGATAGAGTGTTAGGAAGATAAAGATATACAAAGATATAGAGAAAGGAGGAAAGGGGCTAGGGGCTCATTTGGATATGCTGAAGATTACGAGTATTGTTATGCTGTTAGATTGAACCTGAAAGTTCTTCCTAAAATTATTTGAGGACGAAAACCCTCATTTGATTCTTAGTTTTGAATTTGAAAGATAATACCTAGCTAGTGGAGTGGTTCTATTCAGGAATCGCATTTTGCTTCAACGAAGTTCTAGTTTCTGGGTTTTAGGAAGAAGATAATTCAAAGTATTTTGATTATAGATTTGGGGATTTATGTTTTGGTGAATGTCTGCAAAGATTTTGGGTTCCTGTGGGAGTGATTTGGTGAATTTTATTGAGTTTATATCTCATTGTCGAAACTGTAACAATGGGGTTTCAAACCTCTTTCAAATCCACACCAACAATTTATTTGCTAATCTTTGAGCTTGAATTTATTGTTGGTGCATGTGGGAGTGATTTGGTGAAGTTTTCTTAGTTTATATCTTGTTGTCTATACTGTAACAATAGGGTATCATACCTCTTTTAGACCTGCACCAATCATCTATTTTCCAATCTTTGAGGTATTATGTTAATTCTATGATCGGTGGTTAGTTCTTTGATGTTGCACGATACATGTGGGGATGTTCTATCAATTTCTTTCATGACCACACTTGCACCAATAAATGCATATATGAAATTTATAAGTTTTTAGATGAGCTAACATTGTAACACTGAGTGGTAGTACCTCCAATGAATTGCTCTTGGTATTTTGTTGTTATTCACCCCACTGAATAAGTGGCTTATTGATTCTCACTTACCACTGAAAAGTGGAATAGTTGCTCTATTTTATTTTATTCACTCACCACTGAAAAGTAGGAGACTTGCTCTTTCTTGTTGTATCTTCTCATCACTAAAAAGTGGAAGATCTTGCTTGCATTCTCGGTATTGTATAAGCTTTCCCACTGAAAAATGGAACTGCTAGCTAATCCTATTGAATAAGTGGATACTACTTCAGATTCTTATTTTCAAAGAATTTATAATCTCACATATGATATACTCTCACCTCACCCATATTGGGAACTTGGTGATCAAAAAGTGGAAAGTAAGTGCCAGGAATTTTATTTTGTTTTGAGCTATCAAGTTTTTCCAAAAAAATTAAGGGTGATTATTATAGTTACACACATGCTCTCTTTATGTACTATATATTATTAACAATACATGATATCACGAATACAGCTTGTATATGTGCAAGGATATGTCCCAAAAACACATACTTTTATCATAAAACCAACCATTAAAGTTTATTGAAATGCCTCTTGTACTATGACAACACACTTCTCAGTACTTAGTTCAATGCATTTTTTGATTAGTACAATTTAAAGCCCTCAAAATGGGGATTCATTTATAAGACCATGACATTGAAATAACGTAGTGCAAGTTTTTGTGGTCCTTGTAGGTGATGCGGGAGGTGGTAGGTAAGACATGATTATATGGTCCATGCCCATGGCTTGCAAGAAGGAATGATTATATGATAATACCCATGTTTGTCACATTACAAAACCTATTATGCATTAAACGTTAGATATTACAAGGTTGGTGTGGACATTTTGAAGCATAGATAGTTTAGCTAGCTACTTATTAGTGGTAGATGAGATGGGGAAGCACTATAATGCCAATTCTATTACTCAAGAGTTCTCATGTTTTTTAGTCTTTCTTTGTCAAATAAACCTTATATATTATAAAACTATCTAGAGGGAGTGCAAAAGCAAGAACTATGGTATGAATTAACATAATGGAATAACCGTACCTTGATAGGTATTTAAGATATTTGACATTATCAGATTTTTTTATATTTGTTCTATATAAAAATATATTAATTTTTTTGATCCGTAATAATAGATTATATTGATATATCAAAAAAGGTTTACATAGCATCCGCTAAGCAAGATTTCCAAAATGCAGATTCAAACTACCACCAATAGCATATCAGACCAGTGACATTGAAACAAACTTACAAACCCAACACCGAACCCCCAATGCATAACCATAACAAATCACCCACCACCATAGCTAAGATATAATCTAGACCCCAAACCCAAATACATATTTATAATAACAACATTTTCATATAACCCCGTAATATTGACCTACATAACCCTACCCACCAAGAAAGCCATTTTCATGGGAAAAAGCCTTGAAGTTCATAACCCAAGTAGCGCCCAGGGAATGAGGGAGTTTTAACACCTTGAGAAGACAGCCCACACCGACCATCACAATTTTCTTATGTTCCACAAGGGCCATGCCTTTCAGGTCGAGGATGTAGCACCTAGGGAATGAGGGAGTTTCAATGCCTTCAAAAGATAGCCCATACTGACCGTCGCTATCTGCTTATGTTCCACCAAGGGGATTCCTTTGAGGTCAAGGATGAGGGGATAATACTTCACAACTTCGCCCGACACATGTATCAAATGAAGATCCCGTGGATGGGGACCCCCATACTCGGCGAGGCAGCATAGAGAACTTCCTTAGGACCAACCAATATATCACCCTTGAAAGCCTTTATAATCAAAGCCTCCACATCCTTCTTTGCCATCCTAATACCCAACACGACAACCAAAAAATGTGATGTGATATTAGTGCCAACTTTAAATTACTTAGATTCCCCTAGGTAGCCTTTCCCGAAAATCATCTTTAGAACAACCAAGATGAGAGAGTCGTGCTTCTTGAGCACCCACTTAAGCCTTTGGTCAAAAATTGGCACACAAAATGCCATTTGCCTGAAAACACTATCTAACTATGTTGGCGTGTCTGCCCCAATACTCATTAGGGTATCTACGGACATGCCGACAACAGATTTTGAATGCTCTTCCATCTAACATAGCTTCGCTATCAAAAAATAGATACCAAATTACCAACCTTTTGGCAAATATAAACTAACTCCGAATAAAACCAATTCCATAAAATATCATGGGGATCGTTGTAATAAGTCCTTTCCATTAATAAACTAGCCTCAATTATACATTCCCCATGAAAAAAAAAAGCTTGCAGCTGATACATCAGCTCCACCAAGCGCAATGCCCAAGTAAAATGACTAGCTGAGTAAGGAGAACAAGCTTATCATTGAAACCAGAGAGAATGCATTTTAAATTCTGTCAGGGGCTATCATTATTCATACTCTGTCACCGCTTGTCCAGAATGAACTTGTCAAGTAGACAATCCACCGAACTATCCCAACGAACCTACCACAAATATCAACCAACGCCCAATCATCATAATAATAAAAAAGGGAATGTGATGAAAAAGGTGATTAAATGTTTGCACATAATAATTATTTAATTTAAAGCAAAAGTTCTTTTTTGGAAAAAAATAATAATATAAAAGCAAACAACGTTTTTTCGAAAAGGTAATTTTTTTTTGAAAAAGCAGAGAAAAATATTATTTTTTGAAAAATGAATGAAAAAACAAAAGGCACTTATTTTGGAAAAAAGCAACAAAAAAAGCTATAAAAGGAGGTGTTAGGGGCTCATTTGGATATGTTGAAGATTAAAAATATTGTTATGCTATCACTGCAAGTTCTTCCAAAAATCATTTGAGGTCAAAAACCCTCATTTGATTCTTAGTTTCAAATTTGAAAGATAATACCTAGCTAGTGGAGTGGTTCTATTCAGGAATCACATTGTGCTTCAACGAAGTTCTAGATTTAGGGTTTCAAAAAGAAGATAATTCAAAGTATTTTGATTATAGATTTGGGGATTTATCTTTTGGTGAATGTTTGCAAAGATTTTGGGTCTGTGTGGTAGTGATTTGGTGAAGTTTTTTGAGTTTATATCTTGTTGTCCAAACTGCAATAATAGTGTTTCAGACCTCTTTCAAAATTGCACCAACCATTTATTTTCCAATCTTTGAGCTTGAATTTATTGTTCATGCATGTGGGAGTGATTTGGCAATTTTTTCTTATTTTATAACTTGTTGTCTATACTGTAACAATAGGGTTTCATACCTCTTTTAGACCTGCACCAACCATCTATTTTCCAATCTTTGAGGTATTTTGTTAATTCTATGATGGGTGATTAGTTCTTTGATGTTGTGATACATGTGGGGATGTTATATCAATTTATTTCATGACCATACTTGTACCAATAAATGCATAGATGAAATTTATAAGTTTTTAAATGAGCTAACATTGTAACACTGAGTGGTAGTACCTCCAATGAACTGCTCTTGGTATTTTGTTGTTATTCACTCCATTGAATAAGTGGCTTATTGGTTCTTACTTACCATTGAAAAGTGGAATAGTTGCTCTAGTTTATTTTATTTGCTCACCACCAAAAAAGTAGGAGAGTTACTCTTTCTTGTTGTATTTGCTCACCACTAAAAAGTGGAAGAGCTTGCTTGCATTTTCATTATCGTATAAGCTTTCCCACTGAAAAGTGGAAGTGCTGGCTAACGCCATTAAATAAGTGGATACTAATTTCAACTTCTTATTTTCAAAAGAATTTATAATCTCATATATTCTATACTCTCACCTCACCCACATTGGGAACTTGTTGATCAAAAAGTGGAAAGTAAGTGCTGGGAATTTTATTTTGTTTTGAGCTAACAAGTTTTTCTAAAAAAATTAAGGGTGATTATTATAGTTACACATGTGCTCTCTTTATGTACTATATATTAATAATAATAAATGATATCACAAATATAACTTGTCTATGTGCAAGGATGTGTTCATAAACACATACTTTTATTCATAAAACTAACCATTAGGATGTATTGAAAGGCCTCTCGTACTATTGCAACATGCTTCTCGGTACTTAGTTCAATGCATTTTTTTATTAGTACAATTTACGATCCCGAGAATGGGGATTCATTTGTAAGACCATCACGTTGAAATATCATAGTGCAAGTTTTTCAGATCCTTGTAGGTGATGTGGGATGTAGTAGGAAATGCATGATTATATTATCCGTGCCCATTGCTCGAAGGAAGGAATGATTATATTATTATATGATAATACCCATGTTTGTCACATTACAAAACCTATAACGCGTTAAACCTTAGATATTACAAGGTTGGTGTGGACATTATGTAGTGTAGATAGTTAGCTGAAGTGCAGATAGTTTAGCTAGCTTCTCATTAGTGGAGGATGAGATGGCGAAGCACTATAATGCTAATTCTATTACTCAAGAGTTCTCATGTTTTTTAGTCTTTCCCCATCAAATAAACCTTATATATTATAAAACTATCTAGAGGGAGTGCAAAAGCAAAAACTATGGTATGAATTAACATAATGTAACAACCTTACCTTGACAGGTATTTAAGATCTTTGACATTATCGGGGACAAGGCCCAAGCACAAGCCCAAGTTGGTTTCCTTCTTGGGTAATTTTATTAAATTATTTGAAATTAACTTATTATTTTTAGATCGTGTGTGCACGAAAAGTAATGAAATAACACTATTTCTAGATTGTGTATATGACAAACAATGAAACAACATTTTTGTTACATTGTTGATGTTTTTAAAGATAAAAATAAGTTGTATTAGAAAGGATGGTATCTATTTATTTTTATAAAGGTGTAAGCACCTGAAATTATACTGATCAATATAATTGGTAATGACAAAATACAGGCCCATAGATAATGGCCTGGGTTGTTGATATTTTATTGAAAGAAAAGGATTGAATTTATGGTAGCAATGATTTTATTATTTTAGCAATATTTTTAATGTACTTGAATAATTGTATAGGTAAATTATTTTCGGAATAAAATATATATTCATTGAAACCAAAATGAAGCTAGGATATCTAAAGCATTGTTATTTTTTTTACATAAGAAATGTTTATAGTGTTATCACCAAAATTAAAATTCATTCTTATCCCTGCTTCATGACATATAAAGTCCATCAATTGTATTTGCTTAAAATTTTATTTAACATTAACGATGAATTATTTTATATTATATATTGAAATTATAATTATTTATTGAAAATATAATGTCAATGAGTTAGTGATGAGTTGAACTTCTATGATATTTCCTTTGTAGTTGAATGCCCATACTTGCAATCTGAAGGTCGTACCTTCATTGATATTGAAGTAGTAATCGCACCTTACTCTGTGCAATGGGTACACTGAACATGTGTGGAATGTTAATTAGGATAAATTTTGGTCTATTTTTTGCATACATTTATGTAGTTTATGAGGTCAATTGGTACCTGCCATTTAGTAAATGATGTTGTTTGTGCAACAAATGTCTCAATAGAGAAGTGAGAGCTTCAAATCAACTATGCATCTACTTACATGGATCCAAACATGATTGAAATAAATCCTCTGGATAGGGAAGATAATTAGGCTCTGTTACCAATAAGCTCATGTTATGTTTTCAATATAGAGAGGGAGAGGGAGAGAGAGGGAGAGATAGGGATAAAAAGAGGGAGATAGGGCGGAAGAGAGAGAGAGAGAGAGATAAGGAGATAAAGATATAGGGGAAGATAGAGATGGATATATGGAGATGGAGAAGGAGAAGGAGAAGAGGGATATGGAGAGAAGGAGAGATAAAGGAGGGAGGAGAGAGGGATAGATAGATATGGAAGGGCCAAATATATAGAGAGGAATAGAAAGGGAGATAGATGGATGGATAGAGAGAGAGAGATTCCTAGAGATAAAGGGGGAGAGAGGAAAATAGAGGTAGAGATGAAGATAGAATGAGAGAGGAAGAGGGAGACAAATAGATAGAAGAGAAATACAAAGAGAGATAAGGAGATAGAGAGATATAGAGGAAGAGGGAGAGGGAGGAATGTAGAGGAGGAGAGATGGGAGAGGAAAGAATAGCTCAATAGATAGAGAGGGGGAGAGGGAGTGAAAAAAATAGTGCGAGATATAGAAAGATAAAGAGCGGTAGGGATAGATATATCAAGCAGCCTCCCTAAATTTCTATGTATTCATCTTTATTTCTCTATCTCTCTACCTCTCGCTATCTCTTTGTCTCCCTCTCTATTTGCATATTTCCCATTATCTCCCTCTCTCTCTATATTTTCTTTGATCTATTTATCTTTATCTATGTCTCTCTCCTCTCTTTTTTTCCTTTATCTATTTTTCTCTATCTCCCTCACTATGTCTATCTCTTTGTTTGTCTCTCTTTATTCCTATACATCTCTACCTATCTTTGTATATCTCTTTGTCTCCCTCTTTATCTCACTCTATCTCTCTCTCTATCTCTATCTCTACCTATCTTTGTATATCTCTTTGTCTCCCTCTTTATCTCTAGAAGTAGCTCTCTCTCTCTCTCTCTATCTCTATCTTCGTAATCAACGTTGAGTTAGAACTTCAGTTACGAATGCCCAAATTGATGAAGGACTTGGTTGGACATTGTTTTTCATGGAAGAACTCTACTTGCACAAGAATGGCGTAGATATTTTTGAGGATCTTTATCCTCTTGTAATTGTCAACTCTTTGGAGTTTACAATGTTCACAATTGTCTATTAATTGCAACAAGTTTAAGAGAGTTTAATAAAAGTTTATTGCAGGTTGTGAAGAAGAATTGTTGAAGGAAAAAGAAGCATCTCAAGAAAGGATTGATTTTTAAAGAATTATTGTAATCTTATTCTAAGGTTAATTAATAGAAACACTATTGATTCTGGTGGTGGAGTTTTTTCCCGAAGGGGTTTCTCCATGGTATATGTTGTGTCACTTCTATCTTCTGGTCTTATTCTTCTACAATCTTTTGTGTACTTCTAGAATTGGTAAAATGAATCTAAACAAATAATCATATACAAAGAATTTGTAACAAAGAACACTTATTTAGATCTACAATCTCATAGTTTTAAAAAGTATTAAGCTACACAATTACCTCCATTTTCAACATAGGAAACCCATAGCCTGAAAAATTTCCCATGTTTCACTAGTAGGCTAAGTTTTACAACTCATCAAGGGTGCACTTCTAAGTGATAATAGTTTGTGGCATGCCCAGTGGGACTCTTTGAACTATAAACAGTCAAACAATACTTTATAATTATTGGTTTTGAAATACATTTACCAGTAATTTACACGGTTTTTGAAGTATTTTGAGCATATCTGGTAACTCTAGCACCTGTTTTCGAAGAAGACAGTGCATAAATTGTGTATGGGAAGAGTGAAAACTCGAGGAAGTACAATTCCTTTTGAATATATGCAACTTTCTCGACCTAGGAGAAAAGGGAGAACATTGTAAAGGAGCCCAACCTTCACAAGAAGAGTCCATTATACACCACCCTAAAGAAGGATATCTTCTCACATTCTAGTAAAACAATCACCTTTGATTCCTATGGTTGCACCTAGGAATCACGGTTTTGTCCCTTTCAATCAAGGCAACCCACTCAACTTTCAACAACATGATGATAGTCCTATGGTATTCTTCAAAAGTGTGCAATTTTACACTAGTGAATATCTTACTACACAAAATGAGCATATAAAAGATGTGGCTACACTTTGTGCAGTCCACCATATCGCTGAGTGGAATGTTGCAATGAGATTAGTAGTAGCATCTTATAAAGGCAAGGCATTGCAATGGTTCAGAGGGTTAAGAGTGGACTCAATGAACAATTGGGATCA
>VDFB02029348.1:0-16134 GCA_007258455.2 Sequoia sempervirens | reverse complement strand
GATTTAGCAAGAAAGGAGGGACATTTTACAAAAAAAACGTTTTTATTTATAAAATAAATAACATTAAACAAAGACGCCATGAAAATATGAATAAAAACATATTAAAACAAGAAGAAACTAAGAAAATAAAAGAAAACATACCTCAGAAATGAGTTTACAAACCAAGGATGATAGAAAACCCTAGGTGTGATAAATAAACTCAGTAAAAGAAAATAACTCAATTTATTGCAGTTGAGAATCTAATTTTTCTGTTTATAGATCTACAAAATCTACATGAAATGAGGTAGACAAGCAAACTAGAACTCCAACTGCTCTATTCATGGATGGCGTCGGGTTTTTGAAAGCTCAAAGCAAGTGAAAAAATATCACTTAAATGAGAAATCGAGTTTTTGAAGGCATTTTACAAGTTACTTTTCATCAAAGCACTTAAATCGGGGTTTTGAATGTATGTTGCAAGTCAAAATAAAAGAAGTTGGACTTTTTTCAAGTATTTTCAAGTGATTTTAAAAGAAATTGGAACTTTTTCAAGTGATTACAAATGACTTTAATGAAAATCGGGCTTTTCTTAAAGGGATTGCAAGTATTTTAAAGCACAATCGGGCTTTATAAGAGCATTTGCAAGAACTTAAGTGAAAATCGGAACTTTTTAGAGCAATTGCAAGTGACTTAAAAAGTAAGTTGGACTTTTAAAAAGGCATTGCAAATGACTTAAAAAGTAAAAGTAACTTGCAATGAACTTGAAAAGTTCCTATACTTGTAAGTGACTTAAAAAGTAAAAGTAACTTGCAATGAACTTAAAAATTTCCTATACTTGTGACTTAAAAAGTTCCTATTATTAACTTGCAATAAGGAGCTAAAACTCCAACTTGCAGTGATGACAGAAAAACCCGAATTTGACCAAAAACACACTAAAAATGACTCAGAATTTCATGAAAAACGGACAAGAGTGAGTGAAAAGTGGTAACCCAAAGGATTATAGACTTAAAATTGAGATTTGCTAATCTTTGCACCTTGTAATACATGCCTTAGAAGAGAAAATCTTCAAATTTTATCAAAATTTTGATTGGTTATCCAAATTTTTAACAAGTCAAAAATTAGGGACAACAATCACCTTGTTGCATATGGCAAGCGTTTGGAGGAGTGGGAGGAGGAGTTTGTTACTAGAGGCCGCTTTTTGCTTGCAAAGTTATACCAGTTACGGTACAATGCACACGAACTCTGTCTACGTCTCCAAGATGAGCGAGACATGGCAATTGACAGACCACGGGATGAGATTATGATTGCTCACCTGAGTGTGGCATATGAATCTGTCACAGATGCAGAAGATAAAGAGGCTATCTACGCTTGGAAGACACAGTTGGTTTTCAAGGCAAAGATAAAGGAGACCATGGGGCATCAAAGTTGGCTGAGAGCAGAGAGCACGTTACTAGTGCACTTCGGTATGTGAGAACTCTCGTATCTCGCATACCATGCCAGTATCAGATTGAGGGTGGTTCGTATGTTGAGTTTGTTGACGTACAGTCAAAGCCCAGGTACTCATTCATAATATTTTCAGTGGGGAGATTGTTGGCTATAAGATTAATCAACTTATAGTCATGTCAGCGTTGTTTGATGAAGCGACCAGGAGCAGAGGTGAACTTCAATGTTAGATCACAGCTGGTGAGGACATGTTGCACAGACAGAGTATACTTCGGCAGAGTATCAGTGCTCCAGACAGTGATGCAATCAACAACCTTGTGGAGAGGTTGGTTGCTTGAGATCACGGCCAGTAGACTTTAGTTCCCACCTCTCAGGATAGACATTAAACACAGGAGTTAAACTTGGCATTACCTTTCCAAGTTAACTCGTTGTCACATCTCATGCATGTCTATTCTGGGATTATCTATGTTCACTTGGAGTTACATTTAGGGTTTTCGTTAACTAATGGTAGTGTTCCAGTTAACTTGCTTTCAATAAGGACATGCATACTTGCACATTGTCCATTTAGATTAATTGTACTGGTTAACTGATGGTAGCTTTCCAGTTAACTATATAGTTTCCTTTATTAGGGTTTAGCAATAAATTTTGCATGCATTGCAAGATTGTAGTTGACTCAAGGTGTTTTTAGGGTTCCCTACACCTTTTGATGTCTATAAATAAGATTTTTTGCTCATTTGTACATAACTTTTGCACGCGATAGTAATATATGTTGAGCCAAATTTTCCTATAATATTGCTATTTTGTATCTCTTCACTTTGGTTGGATGATCATTGTCTTATGTTCATGTGATTATAAGCTTATTTCATATCTACACCTCAGAAAGGTGTCATCACCTCCTTGGGAATTTAGAATTAAGACTTATCGTTTGTTGTTACTATGTTAATGCGCTTTGTTTCATGTCTACACCTCGAAAAGGTGCCGTCACCTCCTTGGGAATTCAGAAGTTGAGTTCATAGTCTGATGTTGCTAATAACTTTTCTTTCAGCCTACGCCTCAGAAAGGTGTAGTCACCTCCTTGGAAATCCTGTCTTTGAAGTTATTGTATAATCATTCCCGCTCCGTTTCCTCATGCTTTGATATCTTGAGGGGGTTGGATAGTTAAGTTACTTAGTTTTGAGTTGTAGTTAGGTCCTACGAAACCAGAAAATACTTGGCTGCAACGTTCAAAGTTTATTGCAAACCTTGTGCCTCTTTCAGCTTGGACAAAAAGACAGGAAATAGATTAGTTTACTTTTCAAGCATTTTGTCCGCACAACGAGGGAGCTTCCCCTCCTAATTTAAAGAGCACTCATCACGTAGTGTGCATAGCTATTCGTACCAACTTGCACTCCAGAGGTGTTAGTTGTTACGCCAACAGAATCTAAAAGGCATCACCACATCAGGGTCAAACAGTTAGAACTAGAAAAATAATTACTCTGAAAAGTATTAGCAGCATACTTTTTTATATTTTTCTACTTTTCAGAATGTACATTTTAAACTTTGTACTAATTTCTCAAAAAAAATACTTTCTATACTTGGGGTTTTACAGAGGATACAAATGCGTTGAAATATTCCTTTTTCTAGAAATAACTTAAGGTGCCTTTCATGTTTATCAATTTTGTATTTATTTTAATCTTTATTTCAGTGTTCCATAGGGATGTGTTGTTGCCCCCAAATCCTCACATTTCCAGGATAGGGACATCCCCAAGAAGTGGGAACTTGGAGGGGATGTTCCCCACTCCAACAACAGCCACCGAGGACCAAGGATGTTTTCAAGATGTTCCCCTCAAGGAGGAGATATTTCCAAGACGTCCCCTCATTTGGAGATGGCTTGGAAACTCCTATACATCTCCCAATTGTCCCAAGGACTTCTAGGCTTCCTCCATAGAAGAACAAAAGAAAACTTCATTTTATTTTTTAAATCAAAGAGGGTTTTAAAATTGTGTGCCTCGAACCCTAACCCTAATGGCCTATGGGCCCCACCCAAACTCTAAACATTTACAAAAAATAAATAAATAGGAATCTAAGCCTCATTCCAAATCACTTCCAAGTTTCAAAAACAAAGTTGAAAGTTGCTACAAAAAGATGCAAGAGTGAAAAAAATTGCAAGTGAGGGCATTGGGATTGAGGAATAGTGAGAGGAAGAGCAAGTGTGAAGAGTGACATCAATCTACCATTTAATCAAAGGATTCAAAGCACTATTCAAGCTTCGAGGTAGACTTCCTTCATGACATTTTTTTTAAGTTTCATTATTCAATTTAGTAACTAATTAGTAGACTACTAATTTAAGTTGACAAATTTAATAGTTAATTTAGGTATTTACAATTTGAATTTACATTGTTACAAATTTCCATTTAAATTAATTATTTTAGTTTCGCAAATGAATCATGATCAAATTTTAACAAATTTAATTTTATAACAACAATATTTTATCACTTAGTTGTTCAAATTTATTTGTTAAAATATTCATAAATGTTTCATTTGCAAATTTGCATAAATTTCTTATGAGAAATTTAACGATTAAAATTTAGTTTTACAAGTCAAATTAGGATTTCTCCTTTTGTGTATCCTTTGCTTTTGTGCTTTGTGCAACCCAAAGTAAAATCATTGTATTTTGAGCCTATGCATAACTATTATTTATATATTTAATGACATTATGACATGTATGATAACCATAAGTTTTGTTTCTTCCAGTGCCACTATGAGTTGTTCTTCTCAAAGCATGGGTGATGAAGAGGAACACACTGAGCCTATGGGAGTTCAATCAAAGACTTTGAGTACAAATGTGGGGGGCTATGAGGCAACTAGTTCAATTGGTAGTGCATATTTTAGTTGCCCTTTGTTGGCGTAACAACTAACACCTCTGGAGTGCAAGTTGGTACGGGTAGCTATGCACACTGCGTGATGAGTGCTCTCCAAATTAGGAGGGGAAGCTCCCTCGTTGTGCGGACAAATGCTTGAAAAAAGTAAACTAAACTAATTCCTATCTTTTTGTCTCAGCTTGTCCCAGATTTTTGACTTGTTAAAAATCAAGACAACTAATGAAAATTTTTAATTTAAATTGAATATTTTCTCTTCTAAGGCACGTTTTACGAGGTGCAAAGGTTAGAAAATCTCAGTTTTAGGTTTATTAACCTTTGGGCTACTCTTTTTCCCCCTTTCGTTTTCGTTTTCGTCGATTTCTGACTTGTTTTTAATGTCTTTTTGGCCAATTTCGGGTTTTCTGAGCAACTCAGCAAATAGGGAAATTTAGACTCAAAAGCAAAATTGCCAAAGTGTCTGAAAAACCCGAAATTGCTTAAGTTATCTAAAAAACCCGATTTTTGTTAAAGTCATTTTATTTTGTCAAAAAAGCAAAATTGCTAAAGTTCATAAAAAACCCGATTTTGCTTAAATGACATAAAAAGTCCGAATTTTTCAATTTTGTTACAATGAAAGTTGTCTTTTTATTAGAAAAGTGCGAATTGGTTAAAAATGAAATTGCTAAAGTTCATAAAAAACCCGATTTTGTAAAAAAAAGACATGTAAAGACCTCATAAAAACCCGATTCATCATTTTGATGTTATTTTTCATTGTCAAATCTTCTGAAAAGCCCGATTTTTCTTAGATTCAAGCTGGTTGAATTGTTCTTGGCATTTATTTCCTCATTTCATGGAGATTTGGTCGACCTTGATGCTTCAAAATCGGATTTTAACCAGTAAATAGCCTTTCTCTGTCGTTTTCAACGCGTCTAGGGTTTTTGTCTCTGCATTTTCGCGTATTCAACTTGTCTCCAGGTATGATTCGCATTTTCTATCTTCCTTTTCAATGTTTTACTGTCATATATATGCGTTTTTGTCTTTTACGTACCACGTTTTACATTTTTGTCACTGTTTTAAAACGCGTTTTTATTCTTACGCGTTTTTCTTTCTGTTTTTCGTTTTTCATTATGGTTATTTTTGTATATTCGTTGATATTCTTGCTAGCTTCATGGAAACGCGTTTTATCTTGCTGCTTTTCATTTAGAAATGTGTTTTTCTTAGCAAAAATTTGCCCTCATTTAGAAACGCGTTTTCATATATACATTCATATCTCTCCGTTTTTCTCCATTTCATTCACCATTTCATTCGCCCAGCATGTTTTCTCCATTTCATTTACCATTTCATTCGCCTTCATGTAGAAATACATTTTTCTCATTTACATTTACATGTCTTCTCCATTTCATTAAAATTTTGCCTTCCATTTCATATACTTCCACACTACCATACATGATGCATACTTCCATTTAAATCTGCCTTATGATAAAAATACGTTGTTCACTGTTCATTTCCAGCAATAGAATGTCACTTATGCTCATTTCCTTCATTTCATTCATTTCGCCACTTCATATATCCATCACTATCTTTCACAAAATAAGAAAATTTCACTTTGTCTCTTATTTCGGGTTTTTTTTTTTAGCCTAAAGATACAATTTCGGGATTTGTATTTTAAATAACAATTTTTAAATTCGCAAAGTTCAGAAATTGTTAAATTTCATAAAAATCCCGATTGCCTTTTTAAAAATTGTTAAATTTCATAAAAATCCCGAAATTGCAAAAAGCAGAAATTGCTAAAGTGTCAAAAAGTTCCGAAATTGTTAAAGTCAGTGAAAAACCCGAAATGCTTAAAAAGGCTCAAAAGTTGAACTTTTGGACTTGACTTTAAATCCAAGCTGCCCTTGAGATGAATGCTGAAGCTGAACAAGATATTCTTTCAAACTTTGAAAAAATCCCTTGCACAGTGAAAGAGAATTGCTTGCAACCGATGATGTTATTTTTCAGATTACTACAAATCTTCACCAGGAGTTCGATTCAGATCGGTTCTTCATGGATTCAATCCACAAGTTCGTCAATCATTGAACAATCTTTGATAAGATGCAAGCTGTTTTCGAAGAGCACAGAGAGGTCACAATCGGAAATCATGATGTTATCATTAAGACCGTGGCTGTTGCTAAAAATACTCTTGGTCTTGGTCCTAATGAATTGCGAGAAATCATCAGCAAGTTCTTATCTTTCAGAGCTAGGAACGAGACACATTAAAATAATAAGTTGTTTTATGTATTTTCACTTTCGACAAGTTACATGTGAAAGCAAAAATTGTAATTGCAAGTGTTTCTTCCACTTGCATTTTTGTAAATTGTAATTACATGTAATCAAATTACAATAAGATTGTAATTTTGAATAAGTCAATTGCAATTAGTTATCGGTTGAGAGATTTTCTCAAGTTTGTTGAGATCCTCCCACCTTTTTCTCCAGACCTCTCTCCTATAAATACTTGAGGGGGTCTATTGTAATAAGGTATCTTTTGGCAATGCAACAAAATTCTGCCAATTTGTGTATGCATTCTAAGACTTTGAGTTTAGATGTAAATCAAATTGCAATCAATAAAGAAAACAAATTGCTTCCAAACTTTGTGTTGGTACAGATTGTGATGTGATGACATTATTTGGAATTGATTGTGAGTTTTGTGGTGTTATACAAGAGGGATTCAAGCTCAATTCTGCAGACTTTGAGCTACTTATTGCGTTTGGAGTTTTAGATTGGTTTTCAGATTTGATACTGCAAACTTTGAGTTGTTTGTCACGTTTGAAACTATTATAGAACGCTCAAACTAAGGGGGTAACTTGCAGACTTTGTGTTGCTTTTATTTTCTATTTTGAGCTGCTACATACTGTACTTGGTTACAGAAAATTATCTAAAAAGGTTGATAGGAGAGTAAGTTGTCAAAGACTTTGTGCTTTCAATTTGTTTTCCCGTCCCGGAGGAGCAACGGAGGACTTTGTGCCTTTATGGAAACTTTGCTTCTTTATTTGTTTACTTCATAAATCATTTATATTTTCAGCTGTGATTCTTTTCTGAAACAAGAGAAAAGAATAAGTGTCTTTTCTGGAAAAAGAGAAAAAGACAGAGTTTCACCTAGATTTAGAATAGATTTATAGTTAGAGTGTATTTCTGAATTGTTAAAATAGACAAAAAAAGGGGATTCCTAAATTAGAGAGTTTAAACTCATCGTTGCTGTGTTGAAATCTCAATTTTGCACAGAATACAGCCCAACCAACAAGCTGGAAGAGGCACCATGGTTTAAGAAAACCACCTAACATTGCACAAGGATTTTCTGGTTCTAAATCTTAACTACAACTCAAAACTAACTAGCTTATACTATCCAATCTCCTCAAGAAATTAGAGCATGAGGAAATAGAGAGGGAATGATTTATACGATAAAATTCAGGTACAAATTCACAACGTGGAGGCTTAACAATGAGATATAGCAGCTTAGGTAGCTCATTCCAGCTCAGCTCCTTCGTGAATCATAAATTGTATGATAGCCATTGGCTATACAATTTATAATTATTGTTTTTCTAATGGGCCGACATAAAAGATTTTTGATGTTTATCTTTTATTAGAAGATGTTTAATTGAGGCCGACCTTTGTAAGAGGATATTAGAAGACATTTAATATGCTAGACCGACACCTTTAAGGAGTTATGTAATTTTTGTAAGAGGCCGACATGTAAAGACTTGTCTCCTATACATATACTCAAACTGTTCATTGAGAATGGCAGATCCACTACAGTTCGATATATACAAAAGTCCGATGTTTGTTCATGATTCAAGTGCGAACTCAGCGGATGACTAAATGCGAATTTTTCTATGACTCAAATGCGATCACAGCCTATGATTTATGCGAGTTTGCCCATGATCTAAGTCTGAACACAACCGATGGTAAAGTGCGAACTTGGGTGAAATCTATGTGCGAATTCACCAGCTCCGTGATATCATTCAGTGCAAATTCAAGGTACAGATTGAAGTGATTCTTTCAGTCTGCAATATACTCAAATGTGAATATAACAAGCAAGTGCGAATACAATATTACAAGGGAGAACATTCACAGTGTTGTGTGAATCCAAGATCGAAGAACATTCAGTGTTGTGCGAATTCAGTGCATGGTTGAAGACCTCTCAGTGCAGATTGAACATTATCAGATCTGTGTCCTGATATTTCCAGGTGTGATCTAGAATTTGTTCTCTGTCATTCTTCATTACCTGGTATCGGTCTTGTGTTAGACCTCATTGTTATTTGTAAAATTGCCTCTGTTGCATCAATATAAGAGAGATCTTTGTTGCTGGGTTTTTCTCCCTCAAGAGGAGGGTTTTCCCAGGGTATATGTTGTGTTATTTTTGTCTGATTTTAAATTATTTTCCTGTGCATTAATCTGATCACCTAAAATTCCTAACAGCAAGGTGTGTCAACTATTTGCTTGGCTAGGGAAGAAGTTTATTAACACACAAATCAAACGATAACCTTTAAGTACAGATTCACAACGTGAAGGCAAGGTGGGCTCAACTATTTGGTCAATCTGAATAGGCTTATTAGAAACAAAACATAAAAGATAGCCAACTAGGACAGTAAATTGCATAGACGAAACATGCATACAATTTACTATCAAACTAGCCACTATATTTAACTAAGATAAGCATTCATCATAATAACAGCATGAAACCCGAGTGGCATAACTTGTTCTTTTTCTGTTTTAACCATCTCTCTGCCATCTTACTCTAACACTTGTCCATATCAACATTGAATGCTCGCTCACACTACTCCATGGAAATGACTAGACTGCTTGGATGTTGAGGAATACCCAAACATCTCTCAACATCCAGGGGTTTGAGACTGCATATGACCTATCCATCTATTAACTATATCTCGTGAGTAGCAGAATTGTAATGCTTAACACAAGACATTACGAACTCTATGCATGAATTGAAATAGGGATAGAAGCCGCCTCAAGCAACCCGGATTGCTGAATGTTTAGAAGTATCGAATCTTTTATCTTGATTGGATCCAAGATTGCTTCTAGAAGCACCTTATGTAGATTCATGTCAACTGTCCCGATGAAGTCATGAGTCAAGATTGACTTGGTTTTGAATTCGAGCTAAGTGTATTGCATTATGAAAAACTTGCCTGTTGACTATGAACACGGTTATATTCTGACAACTTTTCTGGAAAGCTAAAAAAAGCCTATTGAAGGGCAATTTTCTTGAAAAATTCTAAGATATGGTTTTTGTCCAAAATATGATTCTAAGACAACCCAGAATGTCAGATTTGCGAAAATGTTACACCCTGATTGTATAGCTACTACTGCATAGGGAAATGCATTGTAATGTTTGAATCTTTTAGATGAATAAAACATGTTGTTCTTGTTATCAAATGATTGTCTCATTTGTCTGATACTTCTATTGATGTAATTTTGAATAAATGTTGCATATAAGTTATGGAATAATGTTTATTCTAAACTTTTGAGATGTTTTATGTAAACTGCTTTGTTTTGAGCATATGACTTCCATCGTCGTGTCATGATGTGCAGGAAAGAGGATCATTCCTCCAGGCAGAGGAGAGATCACTCGGGGAGGAGCTTGGTCGGGTAAACAGTAACGGGTACCAATTGAGCATACACACACGTCAGTATAGGCTCTAAGAAATCAAGTCAGCTATGTTGGTCTAGATAAGTCATCCTTAGGCTGTAGGAGTTATGTTTACTTCTTTATGCTTTGAAAGTGATGATTACTCATTTCTCTGACTTACTGTGCTTTGACCTTAATGTAGAAAACGTGAATGAATATATGTTAATAGGTCGAGTATGTGTATGCATGTATATAATGTACACGTATCCATATGTATATACATGTCAATACATACGTATGCTCGACAGATGGATATGCCCATACGTACATACATTTACGTGTACACTACATACAGTGATATTGTAACAACCTATTCCTTGCGTAAATTAAAATCTTCCAATTCTCATTTTAAACATGTAAAGGCAACAAGTAACAAAGACAATACAACAAAAAAATTCCTTCCTTTATTGATAAATATGTACAAGTTACAATATATTTCCACATGAATTTCATTTTCATTGCAAATATAAATCAGAGTTCAAAAGTAATACAGTTACATACGTAGCTCATAAGCTTTTGCACAAATAGAAGTAAGAAGGTCCAGGAGTTTGTAATGACCCTGCTCAAATCTGATTGAAAACTTCTGATTTTTGGCCTTGGAAATTACATCAAACACTTTGCATACAAGGGTCATATGACTGATATAACATTTCAGTTTGCTAAAATGACTCTTTTCTTCAATTTGCATCAATGAGAATGCTTACAAATGACTCTAAATTGACTAAACAATGTCCTAGCACGAATGTGCAACTTAATTTGACAATATCCTATGCATATATATGATCTAAGCATGAGAAATGAACACCTACAGCCAACTGGTATATTCACAAATAGTTGGTATGCATACTAAATCTGAGTGTGAATAATATGGAAATGCTTATTGACAACTTATCAACAACCAGCAACCTATATCTCCAATTTGCAATACAAAGACTCAATACAATGCTCATTAAATGATTTCTACATGTGAAATATCCACCTACAGCCAAGTGACTTTTTATCAAACACTTGGAATGCATCCATCTAGAATCTAGAAGACTATGAATAATGTTACTAATCTAAACTAAACTCCAGCACTTGTTTTATAAATCAAAATGCAAAGCATTGCCAAGACTCTTGGCAATTTACAACTTTTTTGAAGTTTGCTAATTTCTGAGTACAAAATCAGACTTCAAACATATACAAATATGACATGTAAATGAGCTCCAAACAATGCAAAGAAACCTGGAATGAAGTCGCCTTGGATTGGAGATGAAGTAGCAAACAAGAACAAAGGAGAGTGCACCTTATGAGTGATGGAAGATGTCTTAGCCCTAGCCGCCCCTGCTGGATATTTCAAACTTCAAAAATAAAATAATAGCAGCTGCAACCTCTAATTTTAATCACCAAACATCATTGTCCATCCTCTAGAAATTGATTGCTCCAATACCCATAAGCCAAAAACAAGTGTATGAATTTTAATGAATTTATTTGTGCTTCCCAGCCAAATTCGCCCCTGTTCTAGCAGACCTCAGAAAATAAATATAAATCAGCCTCTAAAGATCTCCTCCAGCTCCAATAATGATCTCCATCTCTTTAGAAGTCAAGCACTACTAATCAAGACCAAGATCAATGTATGTTATGGCTGCAATAAGCAAAATCGTGGCTCCCTCAAGCTGATATATATGACTGTAATTTATTCCAGAATTGATAAAGATGCAGATTGAACCTTGAATAACAATCTTGATGAAGTCTCAATACACCAAAATGACTCCAACAATGCACCAATTGATCTTTCAATCGATACCACCAAAATTTGGCCAAAGGCCATAAAATTTTGCTTTGAAGTACAAGTAGAAAGTCTGAAGCAACTTCCTCAACTTTGCAATAATTCAAGTGATATTTCACACCCTCAAAATTGCGTACCAATTGAGAGTTTCCGTTCTCAATGGCCAAAGACAACTGCAGAAACCCTAGGCTCCACAACCATCAACAACAAACAACAACAACAACAAATCTGGATGATAGACAATGAGCCCTCAATGCCTATTTATTCTTTTTCCTCAATAGGTCGGCCTCCTTCTAGAACTTTCCCAAGTCACCTTCTAGAAGGAATATTATTTTATTATTTTATTATTTTAATATTGCACTTTATAATAATATAAAATATAACCCAACTCCTAAAGTGCAATATAATTATAACATAAAATAAGGTTTCCAAAATTAGAAACATCCATGGTGATAATAGGAAAACCTTCATATGACCAAGAAATAAGCCAACCAATCAACTGGGTATCTGCCAAACGACCCTCTGATCAAGCCCCATTAGCCTACGAGGATCAGGAATAGGCTAATTCCTCTAAACTCCATTGCTCACGAAAAAGGGGACATTACAGTCCGCCCTCCCTTAAATTGCTTGTCCCCAAGCAATCTCAGCAACAAGTACAAATCTCCTCCACCTGGATCCCAAGTGAAGATCTGTGTAATGTCCCAAACATCATCAAACAACTCTTGTAGCACAAGCACAACCTGTTGAATCAACTCAACCCCAAAACTGCGATGATAAATCTGATGCGCTCATACTGTTGGAAAGCCACCTCCCATTGCTTCCTGTTGTGCCACTTTGATACCTCCCATCTCCAAAATGTAGCAAGTCCCCAAGTCCTGAATCAAATGGTAATCATCATGAGAGAACAAAGTAGAAGACCTGCCAAACTTGGAATCACCAACTGAGATCGGAAGTAAGTCACCAACCAGCAAGTAGATAGCTGCCCTATCATATGTCATAGGTAACCAATCCAAAGATGGGTTGTAGATACCTTCATTACCCTCCAAGAACAACTCTTGAGTGGCTGATCCACTAAGAGTGTCATCTCCAACAACATCATCCTCCAAAAAAGAATGATCAACCTCCACACAACATGAAGAAACCTCAAATTGTACCAAATCCTTCGATTGAACAAGTTTATCAACCTCATCACAAAGTGCATCCTTCCCTTGAGCAAGGAGTCTTCTAATGTTGTCCATTCCTTTTTGTCTTGCCATGTTGAGGAGATTGACTTTATCCTTCACTTCTTGAAGGCGTTGTCTTGCATTTGCAGCCACTAACCTAGCCTCCTTGGCCTTCCTCATCCAATCTTCATTCATCATTTCGGACTGTCTAATGTCCCTTCTGTGATGATCACTACGTTGTGGTTTGGCCCTATTCAGGAGCCAGAGTAAAGAACAATGCTTGGGATGGGTAAATTAAAGGTTTTTTCCTAGTTTTGAGGAGGTTGTTGCTTGGAGTTTGGGATTCCGTTTGCGGATTCTTTCTGGGTTTTCAGAGAGCTTCGCAGTGGTGTGTTCAGTTTGGCATTCTGGGCAACTTCGCGAATTTACTATTTTTAGTAAATTCTATTTCTGGCAGTGGACAGTTTGGGTTCAGTTCAGTTGGTCTTCTTCTTCGGTTGTTTCAGCTGGCACTTCAGTTTGGCCTTGGGCGCATTATTCTTGGAGAGATAAGTATTTTCCTTATAATATTATATTTTAATATTATATGACCCTTTTGTATAGCAAGCACAACTTAAGTTGTTTTAAAAAGAGGGACTTTATGGGTCTAGGCGCCATGGAGGAATAAGTTATATTTTATAAAGTCAAATATTGAGCTTTTGAAAAAAGGACGCCTATATGAAGGTTGACTTTATTTTAAAATGTGAAATAAGCAAAAGTGAAAATGGACGCCATCTTTTGGGAGGGAAAAGGTGAATTTGAAATTAGGGTTTTGGGCGCCCTCTGGAAGCTTCTAGATGTTTCTCTCGTCTATATAATCAGGCCTCAGCTCTTCATTTGGTATTTTTTGTCTACTACACCGTTATGCTGCTGGATTGACTTCAGGCACTCGCTTTGAGGAAAGCATACCTCCTAGCATTGGCTCTTCTTCTTGCTTGAAAGATAGCAACTAGTTGAGAGGTTAGCATGTATTAGGAATTATATTGCATTTTCAGTTTAGTCTATGCATTTGGAGTTCTAGTTTTGCATTTATGTTCATTTCTGGAAATTGCTGAATATCATATGGGAATGTAAGAACTGCTCGCAGCTTTTGAAATAAAATTATTTTGGTTCTGGGCATTAAAGAAATCTGTTTTCCTGAGCTAGGCGACCATCTCTGCCAAGTTATAGATTTTATATTGCTCATTTGGATTTTTAAAAGAAAATCGCCCTTGAAAGAGGGCCGTACCTTTCTGGAGTTGGCTTTGGGTTCTGTGCAAAAAAATGACAGTCATTTGGTAAGGTTTATGCATTCCATTTGGGGCGCCATCATTACTAGAGTAATCTGCATTTGGTTTTATGTCAATTGGGTGTGTTTTGGGTAAGTTATGAGCATTCTAGTGAGTCACTATGTTGCTGTTCTGAGTAATTTCTGTCATAATCAGTCAATATCAGACTTGGGAAAGTTAATAGCTGAGTGAGTAGTTGTTGAAAAAGGAGTTTGAAAGCATTGGAGAGGGTTCTTGTATTGTTGCAGCATTGAAGGCCTCTAATCTTGTGATTCCGACAGGTTCTCTGACATATTGTAAGCTGAACAGTAGTACTGTCAGCAACTTTAATATTATTGCAAATTCAATGTTTGTATCTGCCCACTGAAGAAGTGGAAGAGGCTGGCTTGCCGCCTATTTACTTAGTTTTCTTTGTAATTTCCTAAGTCTCTGCCATATGGTCGCCTC
Source organism: Sequoia sempervirens (assembly GCA_007258455.2). Classification (NCBI taxonomy): domain Eukaryota; kingdom Viridiplantae; phylum Streptophyta; class Pinopsida; order Cupressales; family Cupressaceae; genus Sequoia; species Sequoia sempervirens. Next base: position 1,513 of record VDFB02029348.1, on the reverse strand, counting down.
TTATCCATCACGGATTGAGTAGCACATACTTGGTGTTGAGCTACTTTTTCAGTATTGCATTAGATAGGGATCCTCTGACCGAATGCTCGTCGTTCACCGACGCATCTCGTGGTTAGAGTTCTTTTCAGCATCTTCCTTTAAGATCCTCTGACCAATGCTCACACCTTGCCCACATCGGGATCCTGGTGTACATTCTGGTTAGAGTTACTTTCCGCATCGATTTGGTTTATGCTAACCTTAACGGGTGCATGTTGCATTGTAATCATTTGTTAAAAAATAAAAAAAAATTGGTCCGGTTCATTACAGTGGTATCAGAGCCATGATTCTGCCAACCTGTGCCCTACAGTGATTCAGTTGTCAGATGAGTGACAGTGGTTGCAGATATTACACCCGAGGTCAGGCCAGAAGACAACAGACACAGTTTCCGCCAGTGCCAGAAGCAGATACTTTGTCAGAGGCTTTGAGAGAAATAGGAGTAGCAGTGGATACGGGTAAAACAGTTGAGAACATGTCAGACAATCTTAGGACAGCCATGGAAGAGAAGGACGCAAGGATGGAAAAGAAGTTTGATGGAATGATTGAGATGATGTCTCGATTACTTGCTAAAATGGATCAGCAAGCTTCTCAGAACCATACTCCGAATCAAAACCATGCTACAGGAGAAAGCAGTGGTGTCAATGGAAACAATGGGAATAATGGGAACAATGGAAGCAATGGGAACAATGGGAGCAATGGTAATGGAGGCAGCAGAACTATTGGACAACATGATACCATCTCTAGCGGATCAGCCTCTAGACCGCTTTTCCCTACATTCACTCCAAGGGACGAACATCAAGTTGAAGCTACCGTTCCTTTGGTAGACGATGCTAGGCAAGCCTACATGGAGTACTCCACCCTACCACCTGATCTTAGGGACCAATGGTCCTTTGATCAATTCTTGAATCAGAGAAATAGAAGACACGGAGGAAGAATTGATAACCGAGCTTATATGGCTCCTAGGACTGATTTTCATCAAGCCTTGGGGAAGGTCACGTTGGCTCACTTCGATGGAAGTGATAAGTGTTCAGCAAGATCGTGGGTTCAGAAGTTAGACAACTACCTTTCACTTCGTGCCATGCCAGAAGAAGATGCCATCAAGTTTGCAACACTCCATTTAGAAGGAGCTGCCCATGAGTGGTGGTACCATGGTTTGGTCACTCTTGGCCATAACCTTATTCGAACCTATGGAGAATTCACCAACAAGCTGATTGAAAGGTTCGACACTAAGGATCTTGAAGTAAGATTTCGCGAGCTTGCACAACTCAAACAGCATGGCTCCTTGGATTCTTACATTGCTGATTTCCAGAGACTTTCTATGATGGTGCCCAACATCACCGAAAGAAGATTGGTTGTGTTGTTTTCTGAAGGTTTGGTTGAACCCTTGAAAGGATGGGTTAAAGCTTTCGATCCACCAAGTCTTGATGAGGCAATCAAGAAGGCTCGTAGTATGGAGTTATCAGCCCCTAGGCCTAAA